>JADBJO010003958.1:70000-107500 GCA_016801955.1 Conus betulinus | reverse complement strand
CCAAATAACAATTGAGTCAACGCGTATAACGGACATACAAGCACCGGATTAGATATAATAATTACACAGACTCCTCAACTTACAAAAGTCAACGGAATTCGTACCTGCAGTGTATAGTGACCATAGTATCCCCTGTGCTATCCCGGAAAACACTTTTCAAATAAACCGCTCATCCAAAAGAACAATATTCATTTACAGTAACTACACACACAGAAAAATTCTGTACGTTGTTGAATGAAGTAGACTGGGATATCATCTTTGTTAAGCAAACGGTTGATGAAAGTGCTAATCTTGTTTTTTTTTTTTTTTTCTGAAACCCTTTGGTCACAGCCAAACAATGCATGCCTTTTAAAACTGTAACCATCCGCCCGGAGGACGTGCCTTGGATGACTGATGAGATTCTAATTGAGTGAATTGTCAAACAAAGCAATCTTCCCCAAGACTGGGATTTTGTTCGGTTTTTTTTTTTTCGGTTTGGAAACTACATCATATGGAAAGAAAGAGACGGAAGAAAAAACAGTATGTTAACGAACTTGACAAAAAGATTCGGAATAATCAAGTTTCGGAAGTAAAGACCGGTGGAAACTGATCAAATCTGTCTTTGATCAGAAAGGAATTGATGCTCAGGAAGTTCCACCCATCGAGTCACAAGGCACAGTGTTCACACAAACAAAGACAAAGCAAGCATTTTCAATTTTTATTTTGTACAACAGTCAATATTAGAAAACGATAACGACATGTTGCCGAACGTTACATGTCTGGATTATCAACTAGATGAGATTATGCTTTCATAAAGTTAAGTCGCTGACACCTTCTAAAACCAAGACAAAACCAAAGCATCTAGTCCAGGTATCATTCACATTCCATTAACAACTTCAGCTCATGTTACATGCCATCCTCTCACGACCCTGTTTCACACAAATACCTTCGTGAGAGTAGATTCCCATCAATGTGGAAGATTGCGGATGTGGCCACTATACATAAAAAAAAAGGACCAAAAGAACCTTGCTGTACTAATCGGCCAATCTCTTTATTAAACTGCGTTGGAAAGGTTCTAGAAAAGATGTGCATCGACACATCTATTTCTTTCTAACATCAAAAGCCATTCTTACTCCCTTACAATCTGGATTCATCCCTGGTGATTCTACAGTTTATCAGTTACTGTCCACCTATAGCCAACTCTGCACTTCTTTTGATTCTGGAGTTACAACACAAATTGTTTACCTTGACATTCTAAAAAGCATTCGACCGTACATGGCACGGATGTCTCTTATTAAAGCTAAACGCCGTCAGGATAAGAGGGAAATAGCCAGACTTGCTCAGAGAGTACCTCTCCAACCGTTACCAGACAGTGGTCATAAAAAGTGAACAATTCGACCTTTCTGCAGGAGTGTCATGGGGATCTGTATTAGGTCCCTTACTGTGTTTCTAGCCTATATAACAATACAGCATAATATCGTTTCTGTAATGAAATTACACAACCATCAGAAAGAGGTACGATTCCCACCCTTCCGTCCAATCATCTTGAAGTTGGTATTCTTCGCGTCAACAATCCCCGCCAAAGTGGAGATAATCGTACTATATTCAAAACCGTCCATCGCTTTATTAAACAATCAGAATGTTTTTGAAGTAATGTTAATGAAACATTAGCGTTCAGCTAATTGACATAAATGCCTATGATGATAAAACTATTAGACAAAAACTCTCTCTCTCTCTCTCTCTCTCTCTCTCTCTCTCTCTCTCTCTCTCTCTCTCTCTCTCTCTCTCTCGTTTTCATAAGAGTTAAATATTGTGAGTGGTTTATTTATTCGCATGCATTTTTTTGTTTTTAGTGTTCACTTTGTTTCTTTTACAACAATCTTTTCTTATTTTTTCTTGATTTTTTTTACATGTTCACGTTTATGTATATACATATATACTTATTTGTGTAAATACATATACGCATATATATATATATATATATATATATATATATATATATATATATATATATACGTAAGTCTCTAAGTTAGTCTAATCATAATCTCTCTCTCTCTCTCTCTCTCTCTCTCTCTCTCTCTCTCTCTATATATATATATATATATATATATATATATATATATGTGTGTGTATGTATGTATGTATGTGTGTGTATGTATATTGTTGCCGCTTCTATTTGAATAGCAACTTTAATAGTTTCCTGTGATTACTTCTGCGACGTATGTTAATAGAAATATTTGCACTCACTTGTTGCTTTTCTGTCTGTGATTGTGAATGAAAATAAATTTATCTTAACCAAAGGCAAAATAAAACAAAACAAAAAATGAAAGCAAAGGAGAAGAGAAGAAGAAGAAGCAGTATTTGAATTAGGAAAGGGGGAGGAATGGCGCAAAAGGAGGAGGGGGGGGGGGGAGAGGGTGGGCAGGTGGAAAAGAGTGCAGGGGAAAGGTGTGAAGGGAGGGCAGGTGAACCGCACAAGACCTCGTTCTCGTTAGAATAATATTTCTAGAAAATCAGTCACACAAAAAGATTATGATCGTTAAAAGCAGTCAGGGAGAGAATGAAAAAAACAGCTTCATTGACCCCTGGCTGTGCACACTAACGCGCCCACCTATACCGGCAAATTGTGCACATTTATTTTAATGGCGTGGTCAACTGATCGAGTGGCTTTGGGAAAGATACCCCGTAGTAGTTCCTTTATCCAAAACATACCAAGAGGAATCCACCAGTCTATGGCAGAAAAGGGGTGAGTGGATGCGTGCGAGCACACGCGTGTACATGTACACACACACACACACACACACACACACACACACACACACACACACACACAGAGAGAGAGAGAGAGAGAGAGAGAGAGAGAGAGAGAGAGAGAGAGAGAGAGAGACATATCCAGAACATCATTAATATGGTGAAGAGACTGGCAACGAAAAGGGCGTGCAAAAGACGTAGTAAAAATAATATCTTCGGGGCTTAAAAACCAATTTAAGAAAAAGAAGACAAAAATGGAGGAGGAACAACCTTTTAAAAAAAGTAAAAAAAAAAGGCTACAAGTTCATTTCTCTTCTAAAGATGACGTCCACATCCAAGTCTATATCAAGTTAAAGCATTTTTGTCCACTTTTCAGCTGCTAAAATTTTTCCAAGTGGACATCGTGGCAGAACGATGAGAAGCCCTTTACAATAACTGATAGTTTGCAGTAGTTGAGTCCGCTGCCATGGACAGTCCAGTGCCTTTCATCATGCGCCGTTCCGACAGCGCTGAGGCTTGCTGACGCCTGGAAATAAAGCGCAGGATGATGGGTCTTGCTTTTCCGTTTACACCCCTTTTACCTGTGCGGTGCGGAAAGTCCGCATCTGCTGAGGACACCGTCTTAACACCAAGCTTGTTGTTAAACAGTTCAACACAGTGTTTTACACAGTCATCCATTGTCACTTCTCCTCTCTCCTGGACCCAAACACACGCATGATCCACTGTCTACCGTGTTGTTCACTGTATTCTTTTCCTTTTTAGAGCGGTAATCTCGTTTTTTTTTTTTTCTTTTTTTTTTCCCACTAAAACGCACTGTATTCCAGTACATCAATTCGCTTAGACTGTGCTGCTGTAGTCTGACCATTTCACCTTTCAATGTCTCGATCTCCGCCTTTACTGTCTGCAAGTCGCCCTTGGTTGACATGTTACACAGTGCATCTTGGCTTTCCTCCAATGCATTATTTACCTCCATATCTTTATCTGGATTTCCCTTACGTCCTGTTTCTGTGTCTTTCACACAGCTTTTAATATGCCACCGTCTGTCGAAGGGCTGGATCCTGACTCACGAGCAGAAGACGTGGATGGGGGTTTTCTCTTGTTACTTTTTTTCGTCAACTTTCACCTTAACAGTGAAAATTAATATTCATTAACTGTGCTTGACTTGATCAGTAATACTAAGGAAATTTCGTTTGAAATGACCTTTTTTTTTTTAGCATTATTTATTCTCTTTCTCATTTCTTTTCCTTCTGCACTTCTTCACGATAAATCACACATTCTGTTGCTTCAATACTTTTAGAACAGCTAGACACAACAAACCATTGAAGTAGTCATTTAAAGGACACAAACTACCACCACAATGAATCACACAAAGTAAATCATGTTGTCCTGTGCTCACGCCTTGCCCTTTTCACCTTGTTAAGCCAGCCATGAGAAGGACATGCACCAGGAGAGCTCTAGATTCACATCCTCTTGCTGTGCTGAGTGGAGGTCAACTACCACGCGCCATGACAATCATGAGTGCGCTCCGCCCGTGCATTATGCAATTATGTTAAACAGCGTCCTATTAATTAGCATGAAAGCTCACTAAAAGCAACCCCAACTGCTAAGAAAAGGCGTTCTCTCAAATCTTCTACGTATTTTCTCACACAGTAGGGGATGACCGCCACCCCTCCTCTTTTCTCTCTTTTCTTTGTCTGTAGTGACACAAAGCAAACCGGAACAGGAAGCTGAATAGGTAGCTTAGCCTACAAAAAGGGGGAAAGTCGCTGTGAGCACTGCCTGCTCTCCACAGACGGCTGTCAGACTGATCACCCACAGTGTGGCCACAAAGACAACAGGGGTAAGTCACACTGCTCTCCACAGATGGCTGTCAGACTGATCACCCACAGTGTGGCCACAAAGACAACAGAGGGAAATCAGAGAAGGGAACGATCATCCCCATATCCTCTGAATCTCCTGTGCTCTGAGGTTCACTGTTTCCCAGAAAAAAAAATGTAAGTTGAACTTGTTTCTAAATTTTGAGGCTATACATTGATTGTATATGTGCCATGTGGTTTAACAGTGTAACTTTATGCCAGTACTTGGTGATATCTGTCAAGACGATGAATGAACGTTTTATTTTAATAGTATGCCACAGATTGGTAACACCGATTAAGATGCTTGATTAACATTTTTTTTTTATCAATAGGACTTTTTTCCCAGTGTTTAATACTGTCTGTTGAGCTTTCCAGTGTTTAATACGATCTGTTATGCTTTCCACTGTTTAATACTATCTGTTAAGCTTTCCAGTGTTTAATACCATTTGTTAAGCTTTCCAGTGTTTAATACTATCTGTTAAGCTTCCCAGTGTTTAACACTTTCTGTTTAGCTTTCCACTGTTTAATACTTTCTGTTAAGCTTTCCCGTGTTTAATACTATCTGTTAAGCTTTCCAGAGTTTAATACTATCTGTTAAACTTTCCAGTGTTTAATGCTCACTGTTAAGCTTTCCAGTGTTTAATACTCACTGTTAAGCTGATAACTGAATGTTATCTTCTGACAGGAAGAACAGTACGGTGAAAACTGTTACGTTAATTTATGAATACTGTTGAATGTCGGAATGCTTTATATAGTAGGTGACTTTAAGTATAACCGACATGTGTACTTGGTTAAGTTTATTCCAAGTTACTTCAACTTAATTTATAAGAAAAATTAAAGAGTTGTTTGACTTTCATTGTTTAGCATTATATTACTGTCTCCTACCCCTTGTTAAAATCAGCTCAAAATCTGAGTGAACCTAGAAACTGGTACTTACGGCATGTATATTTATGCTAGTCTAATACTTTGTTGGCTGAGATCTCACACATTACTGAAAGCCAGAGGACAAGTGTGAGGACTCGACAAGCCTGACTCACAGCTATTTAACTACAGGCCAGGTTCTGTTCATTCGATCAGAGCTTGGGTTTTTACCTACCCAGGTGTGCATACTATCAGCCCAGCTGAGACAGTATCCCAAGATCAGCCTTCCTTAAAGGATGTGGACCAGTCACCAGCAACTGCAGAGAAATCAATAATCCTCTCCAACATCAGGTAAGTTCTGCTCTCCCATGTGGACTCCAACTCAACTCATCCAGAACTTTCCCTCTCTTAATGATGAAAAAGAGGTGGGAAACAAGAGTCAGCTGGAACTAAATTATTGAAATTGATTTGAGGATTTCACCCTTGTATAAACAAGAAAAGTTGATGTGTGAAAGTAAACTAAACTCGTGTCACTTTTTTTGTTGTTCTTTCAGTATTGAATGTTTGAAGTTCTCTCTATGTCTGTCTCTCGGGGCTACAAGCACTTCTTAGTGCACAAGCCTAAGAAGAATTATTCCTAAGCCACTATTTAACAGTCCCGTAAAAAATACAAACTTCTTTCGACGACTAGTACCGGAAAGTTTCTTCTTCTATAACTAGTAACACAGAGGGTGGAGGTGAAATTTTAACACAATTCTAAAAAAAGAGTGGAAGGAAGAAAAACAGAGAGAATTCTAATAGAGAAAACATTGTTAGTCCTTTCCCTTGAGACACACCGACCCACTCCTAACTCTCGTCACAACACCTACCGAATAATCGGCCCTATAGTGTGGTTGAATAATAATTTCTGAACTTTGTCAGCCTGATCAATTAGCATTCATGTTCTCACTTTTGATCTTCCTCGGATTTGTTCAGTTGGGCCTTCTACAATCTTTTTTTTTCTGTTTCAGTGCGCTCAATATTGGCGTCAGGGGACAGAACCAATCAGGGTCCGTCACGTGGTGTTGATCAAAGTCCCCTGATAGTCGGCCGCGTTGAAAACATGAATCTGAATCCACTGAACCAGCAACAACAAAAATTGTGTGTGTGTGTGTGTGTGTGTGTGTGTGTGTGCGCGCGCGCGCGTGTGGTGTGAAGGATCAGAGGGAAGGGGAGCTAAGCGTGCGTCTTTTGCCTGTGATCTGTGTTCCATGGATTGCATCCCATAGTCTTTTGCCCAGCCACTTCTCCCGCAAGGCGGCGTTGTAGTTGATGCTGGACAGGCCCTCCAGCACGCGCGGCACGGAGCATTCTTGTCAATCACCAGGGGAATCAATTTCTGTTCCATGGCGCCTGGTGAAGGAATTAGACAAAAAGAAACTGAAGGAGAAAAACAGGAGGCAATTGAACAGAACTGGTTCGTCAATTAATTGGGGACTTGTTGGGGTGTTTCATATGTGTGTGTGTGTGTGTGTGTGTGTGTGTGTGTGTGTGCATGGGGGAGTGCATGTGCTTGCGTTTAGGGGAGAGAGAGAGGGGGGGGGGGGGAGAGAGAAGAGACAGACAGAGACAAAGATCGGATACCGGAGGGATGTAAACATTGACTAACAGTTTTGCAGAGGAGATGCGAGTTTAACATTCACAAATATGAACATATGGAGACACCGACTGAAAAGCTTGCATATATACGCGCACTCGCGCGTGCACACACACACATATACATGCACGCGCTCGCGAACACACACACACACACACACACACACACACACACACATGGGGCGCGCGCGCGCACACACGCCTCCCACATACATACACATACGCACGCGCGCGCACACACACACACACACTCACACACACACACACACACACTTGCCCTGACATGGCTCTTGGCTGTCGAGTTGGGCTCTTAAGCAAACACACACACACACACACACACACACACACGCGCGCGCGCGCGCGCGCGCGCGCGCACACACACACACACATACACACACACACACACACACACACACACAAACAAACACACACACACTTACAGGGGTCCAGGGTCTTGGCAAACTGCACCAGGAACTGACACTCGTCAGAGGCAGCAAAGTTCCTGGACACTACGAACACCACCTTCCCTTGACACCTGACAGCATTCAAGACAGACCAGAACAAGAACACACACCTGAAATATGTACACATCCATCAGTTCAAACACAGCCTCTTGAATTAAACAGGATGGGTGGAAGATGAGGATACAGAGGTGGGGGAGGAGAAGACGAAGAAGAGAGGAGGAGCAACAGGAGGAGGAGGAGGAAAAGGAGGAGCAGGAAGAGGAGGAGGTGGAAGAAGCGAAACGAGAGGAGGATTAGGTGAAGAAGGAGGAGCAGGAGAAGAAGGAGGAGGCGGAGGAGGAGGAGGAGAAGGAAGAGTGGAGGGAAGAAAAAAAAAAAGAGAAGAGGGGGTGGAGAAGGAGAAGAAGGAGGAGGAGGATGGTAATGGTAATGTTGCTTATAGCCCAGCCGACCGGAAAGGGTCTTACCAGGGCTGTCACCACGCTGAAAATAACTCACAACTCATTTAAACACACACACACACACACACACACACACACACACACACACACACACACACACACACACACACACACACACACACACACACACATCTCTCTCTTTAAAGTACATCTTCTAAAAACACACCAGAAACTTCATTAAAATTCTTTCTTCCGTTCAGATGAAAATGTTAATCTCCCTCAGAAATTCAGAGATCACGTCAGGTGGGACTTTCTCAGAACAAGGTTTTCGTGGGAGTTTGCTGTAAAGTGTTTATGTCTCACATTGTGCAAATCCCAACACTCTAAAGGGATATGTTTCATTGTGAGTGGAACATGACATGGAGTACACCACGGAGCTTCTTCACCTTTTAAAAGATAAGAATGGGTGTAAAAAACGAGTGGCCTGTAAACAAACGGCACAAGACTGTTTCGTCTTTACGGCCGCCTCGGGAACATGAAAAAAACTCTTTCAGGTTTGGACGGATTTTAAATCGTTTGTTATCCGTTTGCGAGTTCCATTCTTCTTGCCAGAGGTCTTTGATATAAGCCTGTGTTTTCGGTTTCAGATCAGTGTGAGGGACAGACCATCTACTACTCAACTCTTTCTTTGTGGCACTCTTGGCAAGTTGATCCACCACCTCGTTGCCTCGAATGCCCACATGGCTGGGAACCCAAACAAAAAAAACGATGTTGTGACCACCTGATTTCAGACAGGTGTACAGTTCAAATACTTTCAGCAGCTGAGGGTGCTTGAGGTTACGGCCAGCAATGGCCTCCAAAGCAGAGAGTCTGACAAAATTAGGAAATCTTTACGTTTGGATTCACAGACCATTTCAAGAGCCAGGACCAAAGCTGTGAAATCAGCAGTGTAGATGGAGCTGTCTGTTGGAATGTGTTCAGAATATCTCTGAGGGGGATTTGTTGCACAAAACACAGAAGAGGCAACTCCCCCCTCAGATTTGGAACAGTCGGTGAAAATGATTTTGAAGGATGAAACTTCGAGCCCAGTTCAGCAAAGAGGGACTTGTATGCCAAGGAACGAGTGGAATCTTTTCGCTACGAGGCTAAATCAAACCGGATCTCTGGAGTGAAGAAAGTCCATGCTGGGTCATCAGGAAACTTGGATAAATCACAAACTACTCAAAGATCTATGTCTGCTTTGTTCAAATGGGGAAGAATACGAATTCCCAAAGGTGGAATGGAACTGGGGTGGTCATGGGATTTCTTTTGAACTTGCGGTCAAAAAACACAGTCATTTGCAGGTTTGGGGGGTTCAGAAGAGAGATTCAAACAGTGGTTCAAGGCAAGTTTCTGTCGACGGTTTGCAAGGGATGATTCTCCTTCCTCTGCATGCAGGGTATAAACAGGGGTGGTGCGGAATGCACCCAGACGCAATCAAAACCCTTGATGGTGGATAGAATCTAGACTTTCGGGTGGGAAGGTCTGGCCGAGCCGTACACTACACACCCATAGTTCAGTTTGGAGCGGATCAGAGCCCTTTACAGACAGAGAAGCGTTTTTCTTGTCAGCACCTCAATCTGTGTGTGCCATATCTCAGAATGTTCTTTGCTTTCTGACATGCAGTTTTTAAGTGCTGGATGTGACTTTTAAGTTTCAGTTGTTTTTTTTTTCAAAAACAACACCCAGAAATTTGGCTTCTTTCTCAGCTGGAATGGTGGATTTGTCCAGATGAATTTCAGAATCAGCAAAGAACTGACGAAAATTGTGAAAATGGATTGATTGTGTTTAAGTGCGTGAAAAGGTGAACCCCATTTTCCTCGTCCCACTGTTGAATTTTATTAACACAAAGCTGAAGCTGACGTTGGACGCTAGCGTAAGAGGCTCCAAACTGCGTACAGTGCGAAGTCATCACCGAACAGAGAGGGCTCAGCACTCTGGTTTACCGATTTCGCAATGTCGTTTATTTTGATACTATGGAGAGTAGGAGAAGGAATGATCCCTTTAGGTGTACAATCCCTGCCCATGGATGTCAGACAGCGTGGTGCCAATACGGACTTGGAACTGCCGATCAGCCAGAAAGTTTTGAATAAATAAAGGCAGATGACCACAAAAACCAAGTTTATGAAGATCCATAAGGATTCCAATTTTTACGTGGTTTCGTACGCTTTTTCCAAATAAAAAAAGATAGTGACCACATGCTGTTTATCGATGAAGGCGTTGCGGATGTGGTTTCCAGACGGACTCAATGGTCAACTGTCGAGTGGTACTTCCGGAACCCGCACTGTTCACTGGCCAAAAGGCCATCGGTTTCCAGCTTGCGCATCAGTCGGGAGATGACCATCTTTTCCATTAGCTTACAGAGGCAGCTGGTCGGAGCTACTGGACGATAGTTTCAAGGGTTGGTAAAGTCTTTCCAGGCTTATGAATTGGAATGATCAGGGCTTTCACCCGGGGGCTTTTGGAAGGGTCTGGAGACAGCTTTTTGGGATGTGTTTCAAAAGCTGATAATGAATATCATCCCAGCCAGGAGCAGAATTGTTGCAGGTCTGCAGAGCTGATTTCAGTTCATCGATTGAAAAAGGTTGATTGTAGGCTTCAGAGTTGTCGGAAGTGAAATTGTATGAAGATTTGTCTCTGAGTTGTTTGGGTTTTTTAAGGCTGCAGATTTACTTGAGGTTGATGAGTTCTGTTGAATGGTGGAGGCCAGCCGATTGGCAACAGCTTGTTTGTCAGTTATCAGAGAATCAGCAAGTTTCAGGTGATGATTGGAGGGGTTGGTGTTCTTCCCTTTGATTTTCTTGATGATGTTCCAAACTTTTTTCTTGGATGTTTAGATGTCAGCCCGGAGCAGAAGTTTCTTCAAGACTTTTACACTTTTTGAAAATATAGCGAGATTTACCATGGATATTTTGGTCAGCCCTCACGTTAGGTATTGATGACCTGTGACAGACAACACGCTGAGCCTTTTGGCGTTAATTGTGGATTTGCTGGCAGTCGGTATTAAAAACCAGGGAATTTTCGGCATCTGAGGTTTGATTGAAGTAGTCGGAATGGTGTTTTGGCACCTTTGATGATGATATTAGTAAAGGTTTCTGCAGGGTTAAGGCTTTGCATAACCTTATCTTCCACTACTTCGTTTGGTATGCGCATTGCAAAAAGATTCCAGTTGGCTTTCATAAAGTTAAGGTGTTCTTGTGAAATTATAATTATCTTCTCTAGTTTTAGGTCTCAAGACTATTGGAAAATGGTCACTGCCATGCAGATCATCATAAACATGCCAATCAAGACCAAAACCAGTGAGAGATCGCATACTGACAGATCTATGCACGAAAGAGTACCATTTGAAGAATAAAGATATGGTGGAGAGCCATCATTCAGACAACACACAGGTCAAGCTCAGAGAGAGACATCCTCCAGAAGAAGATCTTGAGGTGAAGTCTACATTGCCCCGAGGAGAGTGGGCCGTTCAGGTTCCCTAAAAGCAAGAAAGGTCGCGGGAGTTCTTCCATGAGGCTAACCAGCTCTTGTCGACTGACAGATAGTGATGGAGGTATTTACAGGGAACAAACTGTCACTGTTTTATGTGAAAAGATTCTGGCAGCTAAAGCTTGTAGAGAAGAATTAAGGTTGCCAGGGCTGAATAAGAGAGATTTGTGGATGAGCAACGAGACCCCACCCGTAACTCCAAGTGCTCTAGGTTGGGCTGGTTTCGAGAGTATGTTAAAACTTGAAAGAGGAAAGGTCTTCTCCTTGTGAATGTGTGTTTCTTGAAGAGCTTCTACAGCTGGCTTTAATCTTGGCAAAGGAGTTGAAGCTCCTCAAAATTTGAATGCAAACCTCGAATGTTCCAATGGAATATGGTTGTGTCCATATGAAGGCGATAAAGTGATAGTAAATAGTTTAGTATCTTTGTATCTCTTCATCATCTCCTTCTAAAGGAGCGCACTGATTTCACTCCATGGTAACATCTTCAAGATTCGAGAGAACTGCAGATCTGTTGGAGTTTTTTTCTGCTTTCTTCCTCGATCCGATGAAATATCAGGTCCTCTTTTTGAACGGCGATTTTGCTTTTCCTTCAGTACCGCCAGCTCCCTTGCTGGGAGCTGAAGGGTGCCCTTTGGAGGGTTTTGAGGGGGGGTAGCCTTGTCTGGAACCTCAGTAAAGGCCTGTAGTCTTTTGCCCCCTGGAGGCCTGGGGGCAGGAGTGGACTTTGAAGACAAGAGCCTCATCCGAAGCCGAAGACTGCTGGGGGTCATCACACACGGTGTTTCTGCCCGAGGCTACAGACTTTGTTCCTGACTGTCTCTCTGCAAGTGAAGACTCAACCGTCTTTATGCATGTAACTGATGTTATAACAGTGCGGCGTTGTGGTCTGACTCTGGGGAAGAACAAAGTGCAGAGGCTGAATCGCTTTTCCTTAGCGCACAGTCAGTAAATCATTTGTAATTGTTCAGCTAGATCGGTGTAGTGTCATGCTCTGAGATAACTCTATACCTAAAATCATTCCCCGACGGGTGAGAAAAAGTGCACGTCTAATCTTACACACCCTTCCCGTCACGGGGAGTAGATCCGGGCTGATCTCCCCCATTGTTCCGAAATAACTCCCCTCCTTCAACATTTTCAACGTCCCAAACGATGAACACACCGACCAAACCACATTGCCCTAAATAGAAAGGGGGGGTGGGGGGGGGGGGGGGGGGGGGGGGGGGGTGGGGGACCTGAGCCTCAAGTACCTCCCACCCACCCACCCATCTTGTTTCAGTCCTATCCACCAAAGCGCCCACCTTGTTTTATACCCACCAACCGTGTTCCAAAACTACCCACCGTATTTCAAACCCACCAACCTTGTTTCGAAACCACCACCCCTGTTTGAAAGCAGCCACCCTGTTTCTCCCCCCCACTGTGACTGATTCTGGACAAGGTGCAGAAACCACAGGTGGAGTGTTAGCAGACACGTGACCAAATTCGCCCATCCTTCAGACATGTGAGATGGAAGTGGAGGAGTGCCTGTGTTCACCCAATGGGCTGATTCTGGATCATGTCCTAAATCACTCATCGGACAATGGCTGTGGAACAGGGTAGGAGAGGTAGTCTCGGCTCAGGTCCGAATTATTCCTCTCCCTGTTCTCCGGAATTCAGGGGCAATGTGATTTGATTGATATATTCTGTCCTTAGACGGTGGGGGTGATTTCGGGGAAAGGGAGAATGAGAGGGAAGTGGGGCGGGGGGGGGGGGTGGGGGGGGGGGGGGGGGGGGGGGGGGGGGGGGAGCAGGGTCAACTTGGGTACGGGCTTTCTCACCCAGACGAGGCAAGGGGGGGGGGGGGGGCCAGGGTATGATGTTCGGCAATGAGGGAAACATCTTGAATGTCGCCGGCTCGTGGTCTGGGAGCGTGTTCCATCAGAGAAACATCATAGTTATGGTTGTGTTTCGTTGTGGTGGTGGTGCTGGTGGTGGTGGTGGTTTGCTGTTGTTTTCCGGTCCCAATCGGTTCCTGGGCAGAGTCGTTGAGTGTGCTATAGGATTCAGTGGGGAGACTGTGTCGTCTAAAATAAGGGAGACATCTCCAAGACACGAATCCCATGTCCTGACCAACGCCGCAGATGTCTATGGAGACACTCCGAGTTGTCCCTTTTTTCTTTTTTTTAAATCACGCCCTGTTTTAATGCCCTAGTGTCACTTTGCACCGTCTCGCAGGTCGTCTGTGTTTGCGGCGTCGTTTCACAATCTGGCGTCCTGATTAATTCGCGCAGTATCAGAGTTTTCGTGTAGGAAATTTGTTTATCCTCTTTTGTATAAGATTCACACCCGCACACATGCATACATGAGCACGCAAATACACCAACGTGCGTGTATCCGCGCACACAAGCACGGCATACACACAGAAACATATCACACACACACACACACACACACACACACACACACACACACACACACACACACACACCAATAATAAAAGCAGCCTTTGAGTTAACATTTACGGCTACAGATCAAGCACGCAATTATTTTCGTTCCCAGTGCCATGATAAAATCTTATCACAAATCGATTCACGTTACACAAAACTAAGAAAGGGAAAACTGAAACGGTGAGGTGGACGGGATGACACCAACTTATTTTCTTTATTCCTATAACGTCAGCTTGAACTGGAAAAGCCAAAATGAAGAAGGGCGAATCTGACGGGGTGTCCGTGTCTCTCTCAGAGCTGGTTGAGAAAAGATATGAAAGGAGGTGTGGCTAGAAAGAAGCCTTTGTCCAAATCGGGAACCCCCCAGCAATCTCCCCCCTATCCTCGTCATTATTGCTCATAAAACATCCCTCCCTAATTCTGCAGTTCTTGTGTCGTGCTCCCGTGGTGACCTCCGCTTCAATTTCCTGTCCCATTATGTGCCCCTGGTCAGTTCGTGTCACACGGTTCGGTGTTGGCACGTGCACGGAGAGTCGTGGGATGGAGGTGGTGGCGCCCCTCAGAGGGAGCTCTCACG
Source organism: Conus betulinus (assembly GCA_016801955.1). Classification (NCBI taxonomy): domain Eukaryota; kingdom Metazoa; phylum Mollusca; class Gastropoda; order Neogastropoda; family Conidae; genus Conus; species Conus betulinus. The sequence goes on along the minus strand of JADBJO010003958.1, from coordinate 93,025 downwards.
CTGGTTCCGTGTCTCATCAAATACTGTTGTCAGTTCGTGGCTTAGCTCAGCTCAAGTCCGGCGTCCATGAATGCTGCATTAGAACAGCCATGAATGAATGAGAACTACCGAAGAGTTTCGGCAGCAATGCAGTGTCTTCACTGCTGGGTTGCCGCATGACAGCCTGATACTAATTGCTCTTTGAACTCTGGTGACGTCAGGACTGGGTCAGGATTGTGACGAAACTAACGGAAAGTCGTTAGGCCGTGGACACAACAGGAAGACGAGTCAGCAATAAAAGCAAACAACAAAAATTTTGAATATGTGCATTAAAAACAAACCACAACAAAAATCTATATAAGTGAGTGTGTGTATGTGTGCGTGTGCACGCACGCGCACCTCTCCTCCCCTCCTCAAACCCCATTTCATGTATATTTGCATATTTTGAGTTGGTGAGCTTGCGAAAACAGTTACCAGCATTCTTCGTTGTAGATTCTGATTTGTCATTTTGTGTTCACTTTATCGCACCTTGGGTTTTCGTTTGAAACTAGTTTATGAGTGTTCTGGTTTGATGCTTTTAGTTATCAAATAATCTAGTCGTGGTTTCACACACACACACACACACACACACACACACACACACACACACACACACACACACACACACACACAGAGTCGTCGTTGTATGCAAATCGAATCGTTGTTTGTTTGTTTTTTTTGGTTTTTTTTTTTTTTTCGTGTTGGGTAATCCTTTTACTCCTGCTGCTCTGCAATCAAGAAATAAATAAAGAACGAACATAACTTTTTGTCAAGAGGAAAAATAAAACGAAAGGTAAAAGAGAAGAGGAAATGGAGGCTGGAACGGAAGAAGGAAAAAACGATCACCAAAAAAGGCTGAACTAGAAGGTAGAAGTAATATAAAGAATTGGGAGAAAAGACAGTAACACAGACAGACATGAAGAACAAAGGAGAAAAGAAAAAAAGAAAGGCCTGAAGAAATCAAAAGATGAAAGAAACGGAATACAGATCAAAAAGGGAGAATAATGATGGGGCAAAAGGGGAGAGGAGTGAAGGGGGAAAAACACCGTGCAACGAAGTTAAAAAAAACAAAAAAGACAAAACGAATGAATGAACAAATGGACGATGCAAATGAAACGTATAGACGAATGTAAATACAAGAGAATGGAGATCTTCTTATAAAGAAAGGGAAGGGAAAGAAGAGAGAAGGGGAATGGGGAGTGAGAGAGGAAGGAGAGAGAGAGAGAGAGAGAGAGAGAGAGAGAGAGAGAGAGAGAGAGAGAGAGGGGGGGGGGGGGGTCGACGACAGACAGACTGACCAACGACCGACCGACCGACAGGCAGACTGACAGAGAGAATGCTGATTTACTCAATTAAGGATCAAAGCCTTCCTGGCGTGATAGTGACATGACAGACAGACAGACTAGACAGATTAGACAGACAGACATAATTATGTGAAGATTAAAAAAAAAATCATTATACGTATAGCTGTAGCTGTTGCAACTCAAAAGTCAAGAAACGATAATACGAACTTAATATTATGAACAATAAAAAGAACATTCAGCACACAGCTGTCAACGTAATTTTTGATACATTGTTATCACACACTCTTCCTTTATATCTAACATTTTTTTTTTTATGAATTAACACATTTGATTTTTAGAATAATGGGATAAGCATGAATAATGCTTTACAAAACCATACTTAATCCACAGACAGATATTCATTATGTGTTCATCACGTGTTATTAACATTACTTAGTTTAGAGGTCTGCGCTTTACCATTTAAAACACAAAGGTTCCTAAGTCTCGTTTATTTTCCTTTTCAGATGTCATGAAAAATTACATAAAAAGCTCGGATTTTATCAAATTTGATGACATATACTTTTCAGATAACTCATCATCAGTAGGGCAACATATGCAAAAGAGGATTTCAGTTTGAAGCGAAAACCTTCTTAAATCACACCAAAAATATTTTATGTGGATTGTTTATATCTAGTGAACTAAAGGCTAGTACTAATGGTGATATGGAATTGTAGCGGAGACAACATAGAAAATCTGCCCCCTTCAACAGCAGTAAGTTATGTAGCTGGTTCACACACACACACACACACACACACACACACACACACACACACACACACACTGTTTTCGACCTGCTGAACAAATTCATCCGTTTACCATGGCTGCGTCAGACCCTAGGACCGTTACTTGCTGTGTCTGCTGGAAACAACGTGCACAGGAACAAATACCTGAGCTTGTGCTGTCTAGTGTTTCCTCAACTAACACTAAAGATAAACTATTGGGTTTAAACCTTAAAGAGGCAAACGATAACCAGTCCTTCACAGTACAAATATGTCCACTGGTAAGTAATCATAAAAACAGGGGCATTGACACATATATGTCTTCCACTGTCTCTCTAGAATGCTTAACTTTGATTTGGTTTGCCCTACATTTTCAAATATCTGCAAGGCAATCGAGTGAGTCGGTTTGTTCTTAATCATGGTACAGAAAATCAGATATTTGTTTTTCATCGGTTTGTTTCCTCAGACATATGGCGGGATTCTGTTTTAAATCTGTACCTTAGATTTAAACTTGCAAAGATTTATTGTTTCCCTTTGGTCCCCGATCAAATCGACATGGAAATCTTAACCTGGTAGCTGAATATCACACTCTATATTTTCAAGGTTTACAGCTATGTGTCTGCTTCTTTGTATATTTCAAATCTCTTAAGAAGTTTAACAGCCACTATTTCGAGAAAAAAAAAATAATGCAGCTTTTGTTCGTATTAATACAACTTTCAAAGGATTCCGAACGCTCACATTACCCCTTCAGCTGATTTTATAAAACGATCACTTTCTCTGTCATAAGGATTCCATCATTTGCCAATGGAAGGAGAAACATTTCTGTCCTTGTTACGCCTTATGAAGTTTTACTGAGGGATCATGTAGAAACGACGCACTGCAAACATTATTTGCTTAAAACCGAGGAGGCATGTTCCATCTCAGATACTTTTACATGGACTTACACATGCTTTTCTTAACGGTTCCTTTACATCTGAACACAGAAGCGATCACGTTGACGTTTTTTTTTTTTTTTTTTTTTTTTTTTTTTTCGTAAGAATGGGCCATGGAAGCTTTCTTAACTCTCTAGAGCCTGATAATGTTCCAGTCTGTTGCTTGAATAAGTTTAATGTACTCCCCTATCAACAAAGGCTTCGTGAAGAAAAGTCAAGCTCTATTTCCAAATATGATACAACAGCAGTTTAAATCTGGAGGTCTTCAACAAGAAAATCCAACGTGGATAGGAATGGGTTCCGACAGGTTAGTCTAGCCCAAGAAACATTACATAGACAAGATAAATCATAGAAAAACCAAGATGGAACGGTTGCACCACACCATCAGTTGTCCTCCACCAGGTGAAAGGAAGGTCATTTCATTTATCTCCTAAAACGTGGGAACACTCAGCAGTCTGGAACACTGAAAGAACTGACTCATGAAATGGACACAGACTGGCATACTTCTGGGAAGTTTGATGGATGAACAATAGAAAAGTACAGTGAGTAGAAAAGCATTCACAATAGTACAGTGGAAACAAAAACCCATATATATGGAGTGTTTTTCGTGGGTTTTTTTTTTTTTTTCTACAAGAACTTCAGGAACGCTGTAATAAGATGCTGCCCTGTTTTCAGTAGGATCAAGACGCTCCGCCTGCCAGCAAAGCCATTCAAAGTATCACTGTACTGCAAACATGTGCTCCCACATTGAATCACAGTGATGACCACAGTGAAGGATTCAGCTCTCAGCTCCAAATGGTCATCAAAAACGTTTACAGAAACCGTCCTCTTTGCTGAGTGTGCCTGAAATGCCAACGCTGGTAGAGATAACCAAGAAGGCGGGAAGACTTCCATAGGCCTCAGCTGTAGTGACAGTACAGATGATTGGGGAACTGCGCCTACCAGAATTTGTCAGTGACTGTGATCCGATTCCTGCCAGCACTCGCAGTCAGCATAAATCATCTCAACAATGAACATGCACTCTCCAAACGGTAGTACAACGGGCAGATAGACGATAGACTATGTTATGTGAAAGAACCGGTGCAGGTCTGACATAAACAGGACTGGTACAATTTCTAGGCACAGACCACAACCTTGTCATGATGAACTCTGAAATATGATGCGGAAGTGAAAAACTGCCGTTTAGAACTCAATGCTGACAAACTGAAAGATTCTGTCATAACTGAACATTTCCAGGTGACCACAGGTGACACAGGAGAAAATTACATTTCAAGTGTCCATAGGCTGAACATTACATCTCTAAGTGACCATAGGCAGAACATTACATTTCCAAGCGACCATAGGCAGAACATTACATTTCCAAGTGACCATAGGCAGAAAAATTCGCTCCACTTCCCCCGCTGGAAGAAGGCATCGAAGCCCTTACAAATAACTTCAACCAAGTGATAATTGAAACGACAGATGTATCAGGGATAAGCTGCTGGAAATACAAGCCTTGGATTAAGGCGATGTCTTGGAAATGTGTGAGACTTCTGCTATTTCTTTTTTTTCCTCCTCCTCCTCCTTCTTTTTCTTCTTCTTCCTCCTCCATCTGAAGGGAGTCGCTGGGACACCACACTGAGCGGTTCATCAGCTTCCTCCAATTCTGTCGGATGTGTGAAAAGTCCTGGGATCTGCAAATGATTTCCTCCTCAATTCAGCACTGTTGTCATTCTATCAGTTATTTCTGTCTTTATCTTGTACCTTAGTTTCCCTCCTTCAACGATTCCCTGGAGGACTGATTTAGCAAGACAATTAGATGGCCATACCAGAGTAGTCTTCTTTTCTCAATTAATGGCAGCAGACCTTCGCATGGTTCTGTTTGCTGTTTCATGGTTTGACGCACTGGTTCATTGGTGATTATGATCAATACATCTGATATTCAGTAATTTGTGGTAACAACTCATTTCCACGGTTTGGGTTCTTCTTTCCACATCTCCTGTAAAGGCCCGTGTCTGGCATGCGTACAGGAAGATGAAATATACCACAGCACTGGAAGCCTGAATTTAAGTTTCATGGAGACGTTTGTGGCTTTTCCATGTAGGTTTTAGTACAGCGCTAATTTTGTCTTTGTTGTCCTTGGGTGAATTTCTCGTTTGAGTCTTTTACTGTTAATAATGGACACCGGGTAAGAGACTGCTGACCAGTCTCTAGCTTCAGTCCACGGACAGTTCTATCAGTACTGAGGGTGGTGCAGAGTGTGACCCATCAATGTGGATTTCAGCGTTAAGCTCCATGCCGTATCTTGATGTTCCACCCAGGCTGTCAACAGGCTTGCCCAGGTTTTCTTCACTGCCTGCCAGACCATCAATGTCGTCTGCAAATCAAAGGTTCATGGCGGTTCTTCCTCCTGTGCGGACTGCAACAGTTCCTCCTACAATATTCACAGCACAGTTCTTCCTCCACTGCTGACTGCACAGTTCTTCCTCCACTGCTGACTACACAGTTCTTCCTCCCTGCTGACTGCACAGTTCTTCCTCCACTGCTGACTGCAAGTTCTTCCTCCAATATTGACTGCAAGTTCTTCCTCCAATACTGACTGCAAGTTCTTCCTCCAATACTGACTGCAAGTTCTTCTTCTCCAATACTGACTGCAAGTTCTTCCTCCAATACTGACTGCAAGTTCTTCCTCCAATACTGACTGCAAGTTCTTCCTCCAATATTGACTGCAAGTTCTTCCTCCAATACTGACTGCAAGTTCTTCCTCCAATATTGACTGCAAGTTCTTCCTCCAATACTGACTGCAAGTTCTTCCTCCAATACTGACTGCAAGTTCTTCCTCCAATGCTGACTGCACAGCTCATCCTCCAATGCTGACTGCACAGCTCATCCTCCAATACTGACTGCAAGTTCTTACTCCACGGCTGACTGCACAGTTCTTACTCCACGGCTGACTGCACAGTTCTTACTCCACAGCTGACTGCACAGTTCTTACTCCACAGCTGACTGCACAGTTCTTACTCCACGGCTGACTGCACAGTTCTTACTCCAGTGCTGACTGCACAGTTCTTACTCCACGGCTGACTGCACACAGTTTCTTACTCCAATGCTGACTGCACAGTTCTTACTCCAATGCTGACTGCACAGTTCTTACGCCAATGCTGACGCCAATGCTGACTGCACAGTTCTTCCTCCAATGCTGACTCCACAGTTCTTACTTCAGTGCTGACTGCACAGTTCTTACTCCAATGCTGACTGCACAGTTCTTGCTCCAATGCTGACTCCACAGTTTTTTTTACTCCAATTCTGACTGCACAGTTCTTACTCCATGGCTGACTGCACAGTTTTTACTCCAATGCTGACTGCACAGTTCTTACTCCACGGCTGACTTCACAGTTCTTACTCCACGGCTGACTGCACAGTTTCTCTTCCTCCACTGCTGACTGCACAGTTCTTACTCCAATGCTGACTGCACAGTTCTTACTCCACGGCTGACTGCACAGTTCTTCCTCCAATGCTGACTGCACAGTTCTTACTCCAATGCTGACTGCACAGTTCTTACTCCACGGGCTGACTGCACAGTTCTTACTCCACGGCTGACTGCACAGTTCTACTACTCCCCAATGCTGACTGCACAGTTCTTACTCTACGGCTGACTGCACAGTTCTTACTCCACGGCTGACTGCACAGTTCTTACTCCACGGCTGACTGCACAGTTCTTCCTCCAATGCTGACTGCACAGTTCTTCCTCCAGTGCTGACTGCACAGTTCTTACTCCAATGCTGACTGCACACAGTTTTTACTCCAATGCTGACTGCACAGTTTTTTACTCCAATGCTGACTGCACAGTTCTTACTCCAATGCTGACTGCACAGTTCTTCCTCCAATGCTGACTGCACAGTTCTTTCCTCCAATGCTGACTGCACAGTTCTTCCTCCAATGCTGACTGCACAGTTCTTACTCCTATGCTGACTGCACAGTTCTTACTCCTATGCTGACTGCACAGTTCTTCCTCCAATGCTGACTGCACAGTTCTTACTCCAATGCTGACTGCACAGTTCTTCTTTCATGCTGACTGCACAGTTTCTTACTCCCAATGCTGACTGCACAGTTCTTACTCCAGTGCTGACTGCACAGTTCTTACTCCACGGCTGACTGCACAGTTCTTCCTCCAGTGCTGACTGCACAGTTCTTCCTCAATGCTGACTGCACAGTTCTTCCTCCAATGCTGACTGCAATGCTGACTGCACAGTTCTTACTCCAATGCTGACTGCACAGTTCTTCCTCCAATGCTGACTGCACAGTTCGTACTCCAATGATGACTGCTCAGTTCTTACTCCAATGCTGTTTGCAAATGCTGACTGCACAGTTCTTACTCCAATGCTGACTGCTCAGTTCTTAATCCAATGCTGACTGCAATGCTGACGCAGAGTTCTTACTCCAATGCTGACTGCTCAGTTCTTACTCCAATGCTGACTGCTCAGTTCTTACTCCAATGCTGACTGCAATGCCGACTGCACAGTTCTTACCCCAATGCTGACTGCTCAGTTCTTACTCCAATGCTGACTGCACAGTTCTTCCCCCAATGCTGACTGCACAGTTCTTACTCCAATGCTGACTGCACAGTTCTTACTTAGGAGCTGACTGTACAGTTCTTACTCAAGAGCTGACTGCACAGTTCTTCTTACTCAAGAGCTGACACGACCTTCAAAAGATATAAAAAAAGACAAGACGAAAATCTGTTCCAAAGAGCAAGCATCCTACCACGAAACAGGAAAGCAGATGTCGTCCTTACCGTGTTTCCAAAAACTCCGCCATAGATTCGTACTTGGGCTGGCCGATGCTGATGTGACGCACAGTGAGGCAGGGACGCAGGTTCATGCGCTGCTGCACCATCCTGGCAAAAGGGAAGCCGAATTCCACCAGATCCGCTTCAGCACGGCAAGGAAGAAATCGAAGTTGCCTTCCTCGTCTGGAAGAGAATATGAGTTATACGGGTATTTTGATTGGTTGGATACATGGGTGTTTGTTGTTTTGAGGGTAGGTGGGAAGGGGGGTGGTGGGATTCCTTGTTGTTTCTCTCTTTCTCTCTCTCTCCGTTTTAAACTATGTTTCTTGCTGCAATGCACTGATCATATTGTTCTAATTTTCTCTGTACACTTGTCAGATGTGTTTGAAGTGAAAAAAAAAAACCTTTTAAACGTTTTCTGCTTGTCTTAACAACAAAATGTGGAGTGTTTTATATTGAAAATGTTGTCTGCTGTTTACTCATTTATTGATTATAAAAAAAAAAAATTCCCCCCCTCTCTCTCTCTCTCTCTCTCTCTCTCTCTCTCTCTCTCTCTCTCTCTCTCTCTCTCTCTCTCTCTCAATAAATACATATTCGAAAGCATACTTAAGAGACAGAAAACAAGAGAGGGTGAATGGCAAAGTGACAGAGAGAATAAGGAGGTGGAAGGGTAGGAATAATTAGCTTAATGAAAGGGAAAAAAGTGTGAGAAGGAAAAGGATGATGTAATGACGATGACGCTGCTGCTGCTGCTGCTGATGACGACGAACACGATGATAATGATGATGATGGTAATGATGATGATGATGATGATGATGATGATGATGATGATGATGATGATGATGATGATGATGATGATGATGATATCGCTGCTGCTGCTGCTGATGATGATGATGACGATTATGATCATGATCGTGATCGTGATCATGACCATGACCATGATGATGATGATATGCAAGTAAAAAAATAATGAGTGCACACACACACACACACACACACACACACACACACACGCGCGCGCGCGCGCGCGCGCGCGCGCACGCACGCACACACACCCATTAAATGAAAGTAGGAAACCAATAGTCGCACGCATGCACACACCATTAAATGAAAGTAGGAAACTGATATGTTATGAAATATTCGACCATGGAAGGTGTGTGTGGATGAAAAAAAAAAGAAATATATATAAATCCAGATTACCATTATCCAAACAGAGCTAAAAATCCATCCTCATTATCCAACTATTGTAACTTGTACTGCAAATTTGTCGAAGGAAATTGACGTGAATATTGAATCCTTGGCAAAGACGTCTTCTACAGATACCATTCCAAAGTGGGAAAGAAAAAAAGCTGATCAGCCTTACATCTTATCATACTCAGCAAAGATGCATTTGGAAAACAAATCCCAACCATCTCAAAGTGTTTACAGATGGCGCAGTAACAAAAAAAAAATGAAGAAGCTGGGTCTGCGTTTGTTATTCCATGACTGAAAATAGAAAAATCATATTTCATTGGAAAAATATAGATCTATATTCGGTGCTGAAATGATAGCAATAGTAATGGCCATGACATATCTAACTGGCTTACTACAGTCAATCTTCAAAAAGTGTTGTTCTGCGTAGATACCTGTAAAGTTTTCAAATCGAATTCAGGTAATTTTATTTTAAAGCACATTTGTCTTTTACTACTGCTACACACACACACACACAGAGGAAAAGACAGAGAGAGAAAAGAGAGAGAGAGAGGGGGGGGGGGGGGGGGGGGGGGGGGGGGGACAGGTAGAAAAATACGGACAGACAGGCAGACAGCCAGCCAAAAGAGAGACCGACAGAAGACGAGCAGGTACCCTCATCGAAGATAAGCTCATGATCTGGAGCGCTGGGCTCGGAATGAAAGCGGCGGGGACGGAAAATGTGCGAGTCCACGTCATTGTCCACGGGGCACAACTTCCTTCCGGTACGTCTGCTCTGTGTACACAGGCAGTCATCAGACTGTTTGAAAGCTGACTCTCTTTCATTTCCTCTCATTCTTTTACTACTTGAAGTTAGGAACCAATTTGATTTCATTTTCTTTTGTCCTGAAGACAGATGAAATATGAATTCAAAGAAATAAAAAAATTTGTTCAAGAATAAAATAGACGAAAACCTGTCATGTTTGAGGGGGGAAATGGGAAAGGTTGTTTAACAATATTTTAATTTCTATTACTTTCTATAAATGATGTGATCAGACTTTTCTCATTCTTTCTCGTAATAATCCCCACTACACGCACGCATCCCCACTCTCTCTCTCTCTCTCTCTCTCTCTCTCTCTCTCTCTCTCTCTCTCTCTCTCTCTCTCACACACACACACACACACACACACACACACATACACACATTTGACTAAATTACTTGTCGTAATTCATTTGTATATTTCCTCAATGGAGTTTGAAACGAAATCCTAATATTCTTAACATACAGCTCGTACTTTTGGTCATGGAAGATAAGTCTTGATTTAGAATTAAGCCGGCTTGTGTTTCTGTATAGGCCCTGCGTTCTTCAAGAGCCCTCTCGACTTATAGTGCAATGGGGGTTTCTTATTTAAAATGAAATTACTTTAAAAGGTCTCGTTCAGTCCTTATTGATTTCTATCTTCTGTTTCAAGCCCCATTACACCTTCTCTCCCCCCCCCCCCCCTTACCCTTCTCACCCCTCCCCGCCAATATGCCATGTCCTTTGCATTTTCATTTGACTAAAACCAAGGCAAATATGATCTCTTACTTGCTTCAGGGAAACTAATTTTTGCTTTCACTGTTCGTTGTTGTCGGTCTTTGAGAGAAAAAACCCTCATGTGTAGTGGTACAGAACCCGATTATGGGAGAGGTCATTGTATCTCAAAAGGTCAAGAAGTGTATCTCTTCGCCTGGCGGCCAGAATTTCGAGGCAAGCCTGATGAGTTCCTTACACCGTAAACAGCTGTCTTTACAGGAGCCCCTACATGCCAATACAGGGGTAACTGACCCTATGAAACCATGTTGTTGCATCTTTTTCTCACCTCTGAACCTCCCTTGCTCTCTTTCCCTGACCTCAACTTTCCCCCCCCATTTCATACTCTGGGCGTTAGCGCACTTTTTAGCGCATTTTTCCACTTTGATTTTTCAGCTCCCCTCCATGGCATTTTTTTTTTTCTACTTCCCCTATTCACATCCACACTGAGGCTTGTCCTGTCTTAGCAGCAGCATCAGTAGCACACAAGAAACATTGTTGAGTTACTGTTAGGCAACCCACCAGAGGAGACGCGGCCGCGCTCCTGAGTCGCGTCGTCGGTGCTCGTTTTCAATCCAGCAGACCACGGACGCCCACCTGCGGACAACACCATTAGTTAGAGGCAGAGCCACACTCACTGACTCCCCAGCGCCACCCACGGCCCTATCCTTCCCACATTCTTCCGCAGAGCGCCGCGGTGCTGCATCCGTCTAACGACATTTAAACTCATCACTACGGAAGTCCTTGATACGAAGCGACCACGTGCACTGAAGTGAAGAGGACACTAAAACTGAGGACAGCATGAGACCAGGACAGCAAAGACCAGGGTATCTGAATCTTTTTAATAGGATAATCATTGTAAATGACGAAGATGAAACTGTACGGCTCTGTTTTGGCTTCAGACTGTGCCTGTCTTCCTAACATATTCCAGGTCAACCAGGCCAGAGATGTCGCTTACAAACATCTGCAAACTTATTGTTGGACTGCAAACATGAGCTACATTCTCCGAGTCGCACATGTAATTCGTAGATGAAGAAGTCGACTGTGAGGCTGGAATCTCCCGGCGTGAGCCTGTAGCTTATTAACCAAGTCTGGACAGGACTTTGCTGTTGCTGCAGCTGCTAGCAATAATGAGGATTCTCGCCCAGGGGCAGAAAATCTGCTATAACCAAATGCATTTCAGTAAGAAGGTACACAGTATTGTAATGGCATATAATTAACTACAATTATTAAGAGCATAACACCGACTCTTTAATGCTCAATTTCTTTATCGTTGTTTTACTTTTCCGTCCACTACTTTCTTGTTTCTCTTTCAATCTATGCCAGGTTCGGGGTACTGGTTGCCCTGTACGCTTCTCCCACTGCTTATGTTTCGTACGCCAACTGCCGTGCCGAAGTTGTTTACGTCACAGACTCCTGGATGAGAGATCGTGGGTTCGATTCCCATCGGTCATGTATTTGTGGAATATTTCTGACCCGACCAGCTGCTGCCCAGAGCTGAGTGAGCTATGGACTCAACTGACGAAGCTGGGACCATACAGTCGAGTCTCATTCACTTAGTGGTTGCGACTCTGAGAGTGTTGCTCATATTTGCTGACCTACACTGCATGTATCGGTATCTCTTGGGCCTGACGGACGACGGGATATGTTATGAATGTAAGCGTAGAGTACAGCCCTGTCAAGCACTACAAGACCAGAGTGGAAATACGTCGCATCATCTTCATCATCCTCATCCTTATCGATCACCATTGAAAAAGCTTCAAGTTCTGGTACCTTAAGCCTTGTTCTAATTGTGACATCAGTTGAGATTGCTTACTCACATGCATGGCCTAGATTTGATTCTGTCGGGGTCATCGGTATTGGTAAATTCATGAAGACTCGCTGGAGCGACGTGATGGCCTTCTCCGAAGGGAAGAGTTCACTCACATCGGTTCCGCGATTAATCAGTTGGTGCCGTCATTATGGGGATTATATATATGTAAACACATAACGCATACTCACGCAGACACTCACTAACACAAAGAGAGAGAGCGAGTGATGGACAGAGAGAGAGAGAGAGAGAGAGAGAGAGACAGAGACAGAGACACAGAGACAGAGAGAGAGAGAGAGAGAGAGAGAGAGAGAGAGAGAGAGAGAGAGAGACAGAGAGAGAGAGAGTTAAGCAAATGCCCACACACGCAAACATACATACATTCATTCATACATACATACATTCATACATACATACATGCACGCATACAACCAATACAACCATGCACACACACACACACACACACACACACACACACACACACACACGCACACACACACACACACACACTTAAACATACCTCCATCTTGACGAACGATTGCGTCACGTCGGACGAAACAGTAGTTCATGTTGAAGTCAAAGGTCACAGGGTCATGTTAACAGGCCTCCCGCTGTCTGACTCAATGCACGTGTTCATCACAGAATGGTCCTTAAACCTGGACAGGCCGTCACTGTACTGAGCGGCTCACAGTCACATCGGTCTCTTGTCCATTTGCCTTCCTCAAAGTCCGACCTCTCACTGGTCATATTTCGTCTTGGACAAATTCTGTCTGTCTTGATTCACTGGTTCGTCATCTGCAGATCTGTAAAGTTTGGTGTTGATCTGAACAAAAACTCCGTTGCCATTATCATACGATTTTTTTCGACGCCATCAAAGTTCATGTTTCCCCGTTGAATGAAAACACGTGTAACCAGATCTTTGTGAGTACCTGCTTTGACGAAGTAGACAGAATTTCGTAAATCACACACACACACACACACACACACACACACACACACACACACACACACACACACAGAGAGAGAGAGACACAGACAGACAGACAGAGTGAGTTAAAAACAACCTTCTATCTGATTCCTCTCCTTTCCTGTCTGAGAGAGACACAAATCGAAATAAATGTTAGCGAGAAAAAGAAAAACGACAGACAATCACAAGACAGAACACGACGTGTTTCGATCTCTTAGGTCTTGAGTGAGTTAAAACAACCTTCTATCTGATTCCTCTCCTTTCCTGTCTGAAAAGATCGCTGCCTCTCCGACACAAATCGTTAAATAAATGTTAGCGAACCGCCAGGAAAGAAAAAAACGTGGACAAACGAATCACAAGACAAAACGCACGACGTTTCCTTCTGTTTCGATCTCTTAGGTCTTTTTTTTTTTTTTTTTTTTTTCTTTTTTTTTTTTTTAAATATCCTGTCAACGCCGAAGAGATCGAAATCGCGTCGTCATTTTTTTGGTCTTGTGATTCGTTTGTCCACGTTTTTACTATCTTTTTTTTTTTTCTTCTTTTTTTTTTTTTCGGTTCGCTAACATTTATTTAAGATTTGTTTTTTAGATGTTTGCCTGCAGTCGTCTCACTTTGCAACTCACTCTCCGACACAGTCAAAAAAACTTCATATTCCAGTCTTAGGAAGAGAGAGGCCAAGAGAAGGGGGGGGGGAAACCCGCACCGTCATTCTCTCCAACCAACACCCACACACACACACACATCGTAGATATGTACACACACACACCGGCACACCACTTAGCTTTTCATGATGAGCCATGTCCTCTCATTCCTGGCCACAGGGGTCGCAGGTCTTTCAATCGCAGTTTCCTTCTGTCGGGCTTTCAGTCACGCGATCTGGCTTTACTTGCTGGTGACTTTGACTGCGTGTGTTCCTGTATCCCTGGCCTGGTGGACCTGCTCTCTGAATTGACGTCCTTTGTGTTGGCTGATGACTCACTGAGTTGACATCCTTGTGTTGGCTGATGACTCATTGACTTCACGTCTTTTGTGTTGGCTGATGGCCCACTGAATTGACATCCTTTGTGTTTGCTGATGACTCACTGAATTGACATCCTTTGTGTTGGCTGATGACCCACTGACTTCACGTCCTTTGTGTTGGCTGATGACCCACTGAATTGACGTCCTTTGTGTTGGCTGATGACTCACTGAATTGACATCCTTTGTGTTGGCTGATGACTCACTGACTTAACGTCCTTTGTGTTGGCTGATGACTCACTGAATTGACGTCCTTTGTGTTGGCTGATGGCCCACTGAATTGACGTCCTTTGTGTTGGCTGATGGCCCACTGAATTGACGTCCTTTGTGTTGGCTGATGACTCACTGAATTGACGTCCTTTTGTGTTGGCTGATGACTCACTGAATTGACGTCCTTTGTGTTGACTGATGACTCACTGAATTGACGTCCTTTGTGTTGGCTGATGACTCACTGAATTGACGTCCTTTGTGTTGACTGATGACTCACTGAATGATGTCCTGTCCTTTGGGTGGCTGATGACTCACTGAATGATGTCCTTTGTGTTGACTGATGACTCACTGAATTGATGTCCTTTGTGGTGGCTGATGACTCATTTAGTTGACGTCCTCTGTGTTGGCTGATGACTTACTGAGTTGGCGTCCTCTGTGTTAGCTGATGACTCACTGAACCCTAACGCAGCTCTGCTTTGCAGCCTGAGAAAAAAGGAGAGTATCCATCACTACTCCGTTCACAGTGTTCACCACCGACTGTTTACCATGCTCTTCACCGACTGGTCTACTTACCATGCTCACCTCTGAGAGTTAGTTATGCTCATCACCGACTGGTCTATTTGCCACGCTTACCACTGACTACTTAGCATGCCCACCTCTGACTACTTAGCATGCCCACCACTGACTACTTAGCATGCCCACCACTGACTACGTACCATGCCCACCACTGACTACTTAGATGCCCACCACTGAATACTTAGCATGCCCACCACCGACTACTTAGCATGCCCACCACTGACTACTTAGCATGCCCACCAATGACTACTTACCATGCTCACAAATGACTGGTCTCTTTGTCCTGGTCACTATCGACAGGTCCCTCCCTTTACCATGCTCACCACGGACAACTTGCCATGCCCACCACTGACTACTTGCCATGCCCACCACTGACTACTTGCCATGCCCACCACTGACTACTTGCCATGCCCACCACTGACTACATACCATGCCACCACTGCCTTGCCATGCCACCACTGACTACTTGCCATAATCACCACTGACCGGTCTCTTTGCCCTGGTCACTATCGACAGGCCCCTCCCTTGACCATGCTCACCACTCACGTGTCTCTTCAAGTGCCCGCCACCCACTGCTTCGTTTTGCCATATCCACCATCCGCTGATCTGTCTTTCATGCTCACCACTGACCGCTCCGTTTAACTTACTTTCTACTCTTCTATCGATTTCATCTTTCAAATACTCATCGCATCAGTATAAATAATCACTCACTCGGCGATCGATTTTACAGACTGTTCTGCACTCACTGTTTCCGTGACAAATGAGCACAGCTCTGATCCATTTCAACTGGCTTACATGATGGTTAATCATACGTCTCTGGTTTATTCAAATAGTTCAGTGCTCACTGATCTCAAATCATGCGGCAATACCTTTGTGACAGAAGCCCACGTTTACGACAAAAGAAGATCTCTGTCCAGTACATGCTAAACGCAGCAGAAGTCAGAGCTAGTAAAAGAAATGACCTCTACTTAATAAACACTTGACGTAGTAGAAGTCAGTAAAAAAAAAAAAAGAAAAACGAACAGATTTCCATCCCCTAAAAACTCAAGCAAAACAAAACAAAACCAGAAGTCTTAAAAAAAAAAAAAAAAAAAAAAAAAAGGGGGGGGGGGTTGGTCTCTATTATGTAAACACTAAAAAAATAGCAGAACTGAAAAATAAATGTTCGATACCTACTCACGTAGAAGAAGTCAGTAAAAAAAAATGTTCGGTAAACATCTAACATAGTAGAAGTCAAGGATATCTAGAAAAATCCATCAATATGCTTTGTAAATACTTAACGTAAAACAAGAAGTGTTCTACACAAAAAAACAACAACAACAACAACAACAACACACACACACACACACACACACACACACACACACACACACACACGCGCGCGCGCGCGCGCACACACACACACACACACACACACACACACACACACACACACACACACACACACACCTAACAGAAGTCAGTTTTTTTTTTTTTTTAACTGTCTTACACTGAGCAATCACTAAACGAGTAGAAAAGTCCGGAAAAAAATAAGAACATTTTTCTATACACACTTAACACTTGACATCGTAGACAAATTATTCTATACTTAGAAAACACTTAACATAGTAGAATTCATAACACATGAAGAATTGATCTCTATACAGAAAATACCTAACGTAGTTGCCGTGCGTACAAAAATAAGAGACCTGCTCTCTGTTTAGTAAACACTTAATGTAATAGAATTCAGAAAAAAGAAAAGAATTGTTCTATTCCTATGAAACACTTAACTCAGTGGAAGTCAGGAAAAATGTTTAAATCTTATCTCTGTTTAGAAAATACCTGAAAAAAAATGTCAGAGAAAAATAAAAGAATTGTTCCATTTTCAGTAAACACTTTCTTCTGTATATATATATATATATATATATATATATATATATATATATATAGAGAGAGAGAGAGAGAGAGAGAGAGAGAGAGAGAGAGAGAGAGAGAGAGAGAGATTTTTTTTTTTCTTCATTCAACATTTTTGCATGCAGACACTGACAATGTCTCTTCATGGCAGGGAGTTGCAAGAACACAGAAAATACTCATGCATCTCTCTGTGCCAACAGTACCTGTTCTGGTTTTCTTCACATACCACGACACAACTGAATGTCGTGACTTACACAGAAACATAAGTATACCAGCACACACATACACTACAATTGTATAATTCATTCCCTTCTGAAAATAAACTTCTAAGTTCTTCATTCCCTTGAAATGTTTCAGGTTGAACAGCGCCACCAAGGTCTGTTGCACTGTACAAAGGAATGCAAAGACACAGTGAAGATTTCATATTTAATGAAACAAATGTTCATCCCTGCAGTAACATAAAATCCTAGTGAAAACAAAATTATCTAACTTACAGAAGCCTATAATGAAAATATCAAACAATAACAAGTAATACCACTCCCAAACAACACAAAGGCGACATAACTTTCTTAGATGCAGTTTGTACTAAGGTATGTAGTTTTTTATTTCATACAACCCAGACGACTATGTTGTACAGAGTCAAAGTTATAAACGTGTACGAAAGCCATTTAGAGTCCTTTCATTAAGAAAAAGAGAACAACCAGCACATGCATCTGTTCAGATATATCAATACAACTTATTGCATGATTGTAGACCTACTGATAGTCTTAAGGTAAAGAAGACCTGGTTCTGCCTGGTGTGTCATTCCATTCATCGTATATCACTCATTAATTAAAAAAGAAAGAATGAAAGTCAGTCAAATCAGTAAACACTTAATCAAGTACAAGTCAGAAAAAAAATATAATCGTTCCATAATCATAAGCACGTAACCCAGCAGAAGTGAGCAAATTGTTCAATACTCAGGAAGTATTTGACAAAACAGAAATTGGGAAAAAGAAAAAACATGTCTGCTTAGTGAACAGTGAGCATCATAGAAGTCGGGAGAAAAATAGAAGAATCTGTGTATTTTCAGTAAACATTAAACACAGTTGATATCGCATAAGAAATAAAAGAATGGTTCTATACTCAGTAAACATTTGACGCAGCAGAGGTCAACAAAATAAAAGAATTGAATTATACTCAGTAAATATTCAACGTAGTAGACGTCAAGAAAGAAAAAGATCAAGACTACTCACTACACTGAACGTAGGAGAAGTCGGATAGGTGGGGGTAGGGAGTAGACTCAATTTATATGCTCATTAAACATTTAAAATAGTACAAGCCATGAAATGGTACAACCGAATCGTTCTGTACACAGTAAACACAACATAATAGAAGTAATAAAATAACTGAATTGTTATATAGTCAGTGTACATTTAACATAGCAGAAGTCATAATGTAATAGAATTGTTCGATATTCAGTAAACACTCAACATAGGAGAAGTCATGAAACAAAATTGGTTTCGACTCCGTAAAGCCATAATGTTGTAGAATTGAGGAAAAAAAAAAAAAAATTCGCTACTAAAAACAAACAAAAATCCACTTAGGCTAAAGTAACAGAAGTCGGGAAAAATAGAATTCTTCTCTACTTACTGAAACAACACAGAGGAAGTCAGAAAAGGGTAAAAGAATTCATCTGGACTCAGTGCCAGAAACACGTATCACCACACGTAGCTGGCCATGGATAGAGCCACCGCCGCCACGTCCGCATAATACACTCACCATTTATGTCGCTTGCAACGTCCGGGTTCACGGAAGTACCTTTGCTCTCAGTTTATCTGACATATTAGACTTGGCGAGGGAGGGGAGATGGGGGTGGGAGGTGGGGGGTCATCTTGAGCTGCTTGATCTATTTTCCCTGTGCACTGTTTGTGGGTCCGTTTGTTTTAGGTCTAGTGTCACTAGACTCTTCATTTCTTCGCCAGAGCTCTTTCTCTTCACTGGCCACACCGCCTGATACTCGCCGTGTCTGTGTACTCTTCAAGTCCAATGTCTTCGACAATCCCTGAAGCAAATCACCATGATCGTTTAGTGGCAAATTACCGTGACTCGATAGAGGCAAATCACCATGACATGATGGCGACACATCACCATCGCTTCACTGTGGTCGATCACCATGGCCTGGCGGTAACAAACTGTCACAACTTTTTAATCATTCAGACTGCCATGTTATTCTTATAAAAAAAAACAACCATGACATTTCCGAGGCAAAATGTCCTGACATTACAGTGGCAAATCATTATAACACAAAAGTGGCATGTCATCCCTGGCTTCACCGAGGCAAATCACCATGACAACACTCTCGTAAATCACTTCGGCTTTGTTGTGACAAATCAACACGGCACTGCAGCGCGGCATCTTTCACCAGGCGATGACCAGGACTAATCACCAGACATTACAACAAAGCACCACAGCATGACAGCAGCAAATCACCACAGCATGACAGCAGCAAGTCACCACAGCATGACAGCAGCAAATCACCACAGCAGGACAGCAGCAAGTCACCACAGCACGACAGCAGCAAATCACCACAGCAGGACAGCAGCAAATCAACACAGCATAACAGCAAATCACCACAGCATGACAGCAGCAAATCACCATAGCAGGACAGCAGCAAATCACCACAGCAGGACAGCAGCAAATCAACACAGCATAACAGCAAATCACCACAGCATGACAGCAGCAAATCGCCACTGCAGACAGCAGCAAATCACCACAGCAGGACAGCAGCATATCACCACAGCAGGACAGCAGCAAATCACCACAGCATGACAGCAGCAAATCACCACAGCAGGACAGCAGCAAATCAACACAGCAGGACAGCAGCAATCAACATCAACATCAGCAGTAAAATGAGAAAAGGACGTTGTGTTCTTCCTTCAACAACTACAGGAATCACCACGCAAACGCGATACATACATGCGCCAGTGACACTGCAGAGTTCCTACAGCGATCAAAAAAAAAAAAAAAAAAAAGACCAGGCATTACCAATAGCTATACCACATGCACATAGGAACATTGTGTAGTTCCCATACCAACTCAATCAAAACCCAGGTAAAAATAGCATGCTGTATGCGCAGAAGGACATCGCTCGGTGGCACTCTGAATGTACTACTGCCACTCACAACCAGAGCTGTGATGATAAAATAACTTGTTAGCAATATTTGTGAGATCTGTCAGACAAGAAAAAACAGAAGTCGCATGTTTTTGAGTGAAACAATAGACCTCCAACTTCATTCTGTGGCCATGTCAGTGATTAGACCGTGGTCTCAAACAGAGGTTAGGCGCTATACTTGCATCATCATCATCATCATCATCATCTACCCCCATTTCATTATTCGTATTTGCGAGTGCATCGTCGCCAAGTCTCCACACTTTCATAGAATGTAGGCAATCCGGTCTGTAGAGAACTTAATCTGTAAACACAACATGATCTATTGACATAATCTGTATATAACCTGATCTGTAAGCAGCCTGATCTCTATACAACTTGATAAGTAAACAACATGATCTGTGCATAAACTGATCTGTATGCAACCTTATCTGTACACATTCTGATCTCCATACAACCTAACCTGTGCACAACCTGATCTGATCATATTTAAGCATCAAATTTTCCAGAAAACATTGTTCGCAAAAATCATCAAGTAAGAGGCGAAGGAGAAAAAGGTTTATGGGACTGGTGATAGTCTGAAAGCAAAGACCAGGTAAAATCCACAAGAGTCTACACAAAACGACACTGTTGAGAATAGCGATTCAAGAGAAGCACAGGTAAAACCACCTCAGTGAAACGCGAACGAGTGAAAACCGAAAAGAGAGGGTTTGCTGTCGCTTTGTTTCCGTTGCCGTCACACTTTCTTGCGCGTTCAGCAGGAAGTCGGCTGAAGCGGTCCGGGGTTTCGTTTCTATTGCCTGCATTCCTACAAAGGCGACAACCGGTTGAACACCTGAAAAATTACCGCATGTATTCCATATTGCACGTGGATATTCTTTGTTGTGAGCCCAGAAAACAATGTCACACAGAAGTATACTTGGATTTCAGCACTCCTCCACCCCCATCGCCCTCTGACCCCTTCTGCAAGCTTTGTCTTTCCCGTGATCCGTGCTGCGAGTGGAACTCGGTGAGCTTTGCACTTCACACCAGTCCACACCCAACAAAGTACACTACGACTGCTTTCCTCTGTTCAATCTCGTCACACATCTGAGGGATAGTTCCACCCTCCCCCTCCCCCTCCTGAGCTCATGAATTTCATCCACCAGTGCGTTTCAATCGCGTGGGCACGTGAAATCAAATTTTGCTAGTCAGCGTCACTTAGAGCCAACTCGTTCCAAAAAAAATCGTGGGAACAAGACCAGCGAACGAACTAATTCCGATTTTACCTAGGTGAGCTAAGCAGCTTAAACATGTTTTTTCCCCCACACCCAGCCTGGCGAAAGGAGAAAAGAGAAACAGAAATAGGAAAAAAAATGAAGAAAGCACATGGAAAACACACAAGTTAATGCAGCAGGAACAAGGAAAGAAAACTTATACACTGGTCGACAAGCAGTTTGTCAAGAGGAACAAACTGATAATACAAAAAAAACCGACAGAAATATGCATGCATGCACATGCGTGCGCGCGCGCTTGCACACACACACACACACACACACACACACACACACACACACACACACACACACAGGCGCGCGCACATAGGGATTGGAGGTGGGGGGGGGGGGGGGGGAGGAGTGGATTTGTCATGATGGCTCCTAGAACTATGTGAGTACCAATTTCATGAATGAGTGTATCGCTCATGTATACATGAGAGACACTGAAAATTATTTTCTGACGTTTTAATCGCGAAATCATTATCATATATTCACTTCTTGATCGTTCAAGGATATGTGATTCAGTATAGTCTATCAACTAGGTGATTATTGTATTGCGGAGTCGTGGATAATTGTTTCAAACCAGTATGGTTTGAAAACGTCTGTAAAGTTCACATGCGGCTTCCAAAATGTATAGGGGAAGCTCATTAATAAAGTGAAAAAAAGAAGAGGACCAAGAACAGATCCTTGGGGGACGCTATACGTTTTTGTCTGGAACTGGGATTGTTCGTTACATAAGAAAACCTTATGATGACGGTTAGAAAGAAAAGATCTTACTAAAGAGAGAATTGGATGGAAAATACGACCAGTTTACGTAGCAGCAAATTATGATCGACGATGTTGAAAACTTTTGCAAAGTCGACGAACAATACTCCCGTGGATTTGTATTCATTTGTATTAACGAGCCAATCCTCGGTGTCATTACTTCCAGCAAGACATGAATGATTCTCTCTATATTGATTGGCAAGACGCAATGTCTATAAAAATTCTTCCCAAAGGTTTTGACGCAACTGATAATATTGAAATAATTTGATGGGTAGCTTTTATCTCTAGATTTTTATAAAGGAATAATTTTGAATTGCTTACGAATATCAGGAAAGTAGCTTTTGTCAATAACAGATTGTACAAAAGAGTTAAGGAGTCTGTGACAATAAAAGCACAGTTTGAGGCCAACACTTAACTGACTGTCTTTAGCATGTTAAAGGCTTCCCAAACTGATTTAGAATTATCTAACCTTTCCAAAAGAACATCTCGAAAGCATTTCTTTGTTGCTGTTTTTTTAACGTAATATTGCTGTAAATTTATTTCTTTGTTTTCTGATTATGACTTTTTGTCATTTTATTAACATGTCTTTTTTGTTACGTGTAGCATCTTGGAGTGACCTCAGTCAACCTAGCAGGCTTGAGTATGTTTCACTCTTTTACTTAAAAATAAAGCATGTTTGTCGTGCGTATCATGCCAGAATATAACTGCTTCATCAGGATCAATGAATTGGTACACGTTTGGTAAATGTGAATGCGGTAAGTAAAAAAAAAAAGCGACTTGATCAAAATTAGGCGTGAAGGTCGTATGAACAACAAACACCGGGAATGTGTGCGTTGGTGGTTCGGGGAGCATAGCCA
>JADBJO010003958.1:42500-52500 GCA_016801955.1 Conus betulinus | reverse complement strand
ACACCCTCCGAGACGTTCCCCTAGGTGGCTGGGAGTACGAGATGATGGCTACTATCCTCGAAAACCAGGTGAAATGCTTGAGTGGTGGTGGTTTGTATTAGTTGTTTAAGTGTGGACAGTAGCAACAGCAGCTCTTGTGTAGAAAGAAATGGCAGTAGTAGTATTGTTAGTAATAGTAGTAGTAGTAGTAGAAGTAGTGGTAGTAGTAGAAGTAGTAGTAGTAGTATCAGTAGTAGTAGAAGTATAAGTGAAAGTCAAAGTAGTGGTGGTGGCTGCTGCACGTTGTGATTTGCATTTATAGTAACAGGTATAGCAGTAGGAAGAGGGGAGGCAATGACTGCGGCACTGGTAGCAGAAGTGACAGTAGTAGTATCAGCAGATGAAGCAGTGGTAATGGCATCAACAGCACCCAGCAACTGTAGAAGTATTAGCGCCAGAAGTATCTGCGGTAGTAACGGCTGTAGCAACAGTAGCAATATTGTACTAGTTGCAATAGCAGCAACAACATCAACAGCAACGACATACTTTACTGATATTAACGGAACTAGTAGCTGTAGCAACAGTCACAACACATACAGTTCGCTGGTGTTGGGACTGTCCGGAGAAAAGAAAACGCGAGAAGGAAATCTGTCCACCAGGAGTGTATGTGTCCACCAGGTGTGTGTGTGTGTGTGTGTGTGTGTGTGTGTGTGTGTGTGTGTGTGTGTTGTCTGTCTTTTTTTCGTGAACATGAAATTAAACGCCCTATGATATATATCAACAACAACCCCCCCCCCCCCCCCCCCCCCCCCCCCCCCCCCCCCCCTTTCCGAGATTTTGACATTTCGTTAAATGTTTCATAGCAACAGCAAATCTAAGCTAACGAGATGTGGGACGAATTCTGAAACCAACAATGAAGCCATTTATATTGACGTTTTTTGCAAACTGTGTTCCTCTCCGCGTATTCGGTGGTTTTTTGTTTCGCTCAATATTATCTATGAAGTAATGTCAATAAATTCTATTACGTGTTTTGTTATATTTTAATGAAATCGAAAAAGCAAGCAAAGCGGTCATGTAATCATAAAAGAACATCAAATGAAATAGAAGATAAATGAAAATGAAACAAAAAAATAAGAATAAATAATTAACAAACAAAAAATAGAAATAAAAAATGAGAGTAACAATAATGAAGAGGAAGGAGACAGTGGGGCTAGAGAGTGAGGTGGGCTGGGGGAACATATGTAAATGTACTACAACGTACAAGATTAGCATGTATGAAAACAGACACATAAAATGAATACGACAAAGTACGTACATATTTTTGAACAGAGAGAGCGAGAGAGAGAGCGAGAGAGAGAGAGAGAGAGAGAGAGAGAGAGAGAGAGAGAGAGAGAGAGAGAGAGAGAGCACAGCATGTAATCATTTTTTGTAAGGCATGTAAATACATATAAGGTATTAAGTATATAGTGAGAAGAGGGGGGGGGGGGGGGGGGGGGGGGGAGGGGGGGGGGGGGGGAAGAATAAAAAAAGAGAGAGACGGGATGGAAAGGAGGGGGGGGGGGGGGGGGGTAGCATGAAATATAATAATTGAAATGGAAATGTACTAAAACGTACAATAATTAGCATGTATTATATATGTATACACACACACACACACACACACACACACACACATATAATATATATATATATATATATATATGACTAATGAGAGAGAGAGAGAGAGAGAGAGAGAGAGAGAGAGAGAGAGAGAGAGAGAGAGAGAGAGAGAGAGAGAGAGGTTATCTCCGCTTCGTTTCAATTCGATCCGACTGTGAACAAAAATGTGCCTTTAATGATAGAGATATTAATTTTTAATTTCTTTTTGTCTTTCTGCTTTTTGCTTTTCTCTTTGGCTTGTATCTTTTTTTCTTTAGCACAACTTTGACCAATGGCATGCCTCTTTATTGTTCTTTTCGTTCATCATTTCAATCATCCCCTGCAGGTGTGACACGCTTCTTTATTGTTCCGTTGGTTCATCATTTCAATCATCCCTGCAGGTGTGACATGCCTGTTTATTGTTCCGTTGGTTCATGATTTAAATCCTCCCCTGCAGGTGTGACATGCCTCTGTATTGTTCCGTTGCTTCATGGTTTCAATCCTCCCCTGCAGGTGTGCCATGCCTCTTTATTGTTCCGTTGGTTCATGATTTCAATCCTACCCTGCAGGTGTGACATGCCTCTGTATTGTTCCGTTGGTTCATGATGATTTCAATCCTCCCCTGCAGGTGTGACAGCAAAGTGCTGTTGGTGCTGACCAGGAACTACGAGGACTCGGAGGCCTGTCAGTTCCTCATGCAGTTCGCTACCACCCTGGATCCATGTGTGTGAGAGAGAGAGAGAGAGAGAGAGAGAGAGAGAGAGAGAGAGAGAGAGAGAGAGAGAGAGAGAGAGAATGTTTTATTCTACGTGAAAGACTACATAATGAAGAAATTGATGATAATGAAAAGTGAGTAGATTGCCTGAGGTCTCGTTCCAGCCTGAATTCCGATGATATGAAAGCTGTCATACTTTGTAGAACCTCTTGTATAGTGTCATAGATTTTCTTTGTGATGACTGATTATGTATCTAAACTAGCCATGAGGACTAATTCGACAATTACAGTATTGATTAGTAAATTTAATGAGACTTACCTGTAAGTTGAGCTTAAATTGGAATCTAGTGATGGGAATGAGCAATTACGTGAGATGTGATGCACGCGCATCTAGCCAGTATTTAGACACGAATGGCCTCTAAAAATAAGTTCAACAGACAATATCCTGGAGGGTAAGCGAGAATCATCCAGAGCCAAGATGGGAGGGCACGTAATTGCTCATTTCCCATCACTAGACTCTAAATAATCCCAATTTAACCTCAACTTACAGGTAAGTCTTGTTAAATTTACTAATTATTAATCGTCTAGCGACTGGTCATTCACAATGACGTGAGACTTCAGAGTCAGAGGTCATGGGTACTGAATCAGTCATATAAAAAGCAACATAAACAAGTTGATGGATTCTGTTTGTCTACATTTAATTACACGAGAACTGTAAAGTTTCTGGCAATTCAAAAACAATTTGTATTTTGACATGCAATCACTTTCAATCAGTCACTGGGTCAAACTGCACTATGAAGCATCAGCCAGTCACTGGGTCAAAACTGGACCCTGCAGCATTCCTACTTCTTTTTTTACAAAACGGTCTAGAACTGATTGCCCAAAAGATTTCTTAAGCACAGATTTGCAGTAGAACTTGGTAAAAGTGGTCTGTCCAGACCACCCAGCCGTTCTCATTATGCAGTCAATAGGCACATCTCTGCTGAATGCTGCTGAAGTGCTAGCTGCTCTGGTGCTGTGAGCCAAAAAGCGCGGTTGATATCCACCCCCCGGCTAACCTCAAAACAGTTTTAATCCACATGGATAATAGTTCTCGAGACTTCACTGTGGAGTTTGACAAATGTAATGAAGAGTTGTTTCGCTTTCCTCAGAGTCTTCGTCACTCTTATATTAATACTGTCTACGGTGGGTAACAATACACAAGTTTTTATTTACAAAAGGCTCTAGTTCTAACGGTTGCACATGTGACCATGGTTTAATTTGTTTCAACACAACACTAAACATTAAGACACACTTATCATCTTTCAATCTTACATTATCACATTTTAATGTGTGGATTGTTTGACCCCTCTGACCAGACAGCAGCGCTAACAACATAGCCAGTCTAAAGGTCAACAGCTTAAGAGTCATCTTTCCTACCTCCAGCCAGCCAGGTAAGTATTGTAGTACACGATCAATATCCCATGTATCTTAATATTTTGGAATGGAGGGGTCTTTCTTCAAACACTCCTTTCACCAGACGAAACACTAATGGGCGACTGCCTACTGCCTCGGTGCCTGGCCTGTGCAAATAAGCTGAAACTGCACTTCGGGCTAAATTTACTGTACTGTGAATAGCCCCAGAAGCAGACATATCTGCCAGAAAAATTTTTTACATGGACATAAGTTGGTGTTTTGATTCCCTTGCTATACTTACAAAAAATTTCCGCCTTCTAATGTAAGAGTCATTTCTGGGCAGAGTTTCTCCAAGCGCTCATAACCAAATCAGTGGCCACACTGTTTAGACTAGAGCTGGTTAAAGAACACCCGAGATCCTGCAAACTAGCAGGTGAAGCCTCTTCTGATGAATCAGGCAATGGACTGCATCTGGGTGGCTGGGCCAGACGCACTGGCTCTGCAGTCAACAGTCGTAACAGCACTGGATACCCACTGCTGAGTTGGCCAATTTGGAACCACCAGCACACCTGAACTCTGATCCCTCTGCACCCTCTGGAGGAATCGGGTGACAACGCTGAAAGGAAGAAAAGCATAGAAATTTATGCCTCTCCAAGTTACACTGAAAGCATCAATAACTTCTGCATCTGGACCTGGCCTGAAAGAGATGAATCTTTTCATTTGCGCATTCAGCCTAGAAGCAAACAAATCTATATCAGGTGCTGCATTCAGCTGTCTAAGAACAGCTTGCAGACCATCGTTGTTCAGCTTCCATTCGGTGTCCAGATTTACCTTCCTGGATTCTGCATCAGCCACCACATTTCCACTCCTGGTATGTGGGCTGCACTGACAAAGATATCATGTTCAATGTACCAAGACCAGATATCAAATGGTAAATCGGTACAGGAGTCAGAGTGAGATGTGCCCATGTAGTTTTAAGCATGCAATGGCCGTGGTATTGTCCAGCATGAGCCTTACATGTTTCCTTTGAAGCTGCATCTGAAAAGATTTCATGGCAAAGATGCAGCTTTTAATTCCAAGTAATTCATATGAAATGTCTTTTCTGCTGGTGACCACACCCCTCTTGAAGAGACTCCTGCACACACGCAGCCTCAGCCCTGAAGGCTTGCATCAGAATAGATCACAATGTCTGGACCTCTGCAACAGACATCAATGAAAGCATCAGAAAATATTGTCAATCCACCATGTCAGCTCGTATTTTTTCCAGCTTTAGACATCTCCATCACCTGGTCAAAATGTCTTTTGCTTTCTTCAGAGCTCTACACTTATCTTTTTTCCAATTGTTTGTAATGCAGGGGCCCAAATTTAACAGCGGGGAAAGCTGACTACCATAACCCAATGACTTCTGCCAAATCTTTTATAGATATCTCAACTGCCTTCAACAGGTTCTTGCAGCTTCGAAGCATTTTCTCTTTCCTTTCTGAGGTAAAAAGTGACCATCATTGAGACTGAGTCAATGATCACTCCTAAATACTGAATCACAGTAGCTGGTTGAAAAACTGATGTCAGCTTAACCCAAATTTTCTGTAAATTCAGCCAGTCTTCCTGCTTCAAATGTTTGTGCTTCCAGTGTCAGCAACTGAACAATGCTAGCTAACTGTGCATCAAAACCACTTACCTCAGTTACTGAGACTGAAAGAAGCTGTTCCTGTGGTTGTTGCGCCCTTTGGGAAAGCTGTTGTAGTAGCGCTGTGCCTGTGTCTGTGGTTTTGGGTACTGACAGCCCCCACGTCTGGCTGGGAAATACTTGTTTGAGACAGTCTCTAAGAAAGACCCTTTCCTGTTACCCCCATTTCCGTCATACTGGAAGCGACTAAAAGTGGGGCTGTTTCCCTTTTTTTCCCAGCAGACTAGGCCTTGTAGTTTTTATCTTCTCCATTTCATTTATATCTTTAAGGGTGGATGCAAGATTGTCGCCAAGCAAATGTTATGTAACGTCAATCGTTTCGTCACTGAAGCGCGGATTGACCGGTGGACACATCGCTCGACGACGGAACATAGCTCGCGTGTCGCGTGTCCTAGCAGCGCAATTGCGTGTGTCCATTTCCGTATCAGTTCTGCATTTTATCGCGAAGCCTCGGTCTGGTCTGCCACTCTGACGATGGCGGTTGTGGCCTTGATAAAGGCGCGCTGAGTGTGTGTGCGATCTTCAGATCTGATTTGCGTTGATCTGTTAAAAGTTAGACTATAGCTCCTTGTTTACCAACGGCACAACTAATTTTGCGCAATTTTCCGGTCGATTGTGAGCCTAAAATTCTCCTTGTGGACCTTTTCACTCAACGTTTGGCTAAAAACACCCATTGGTTATTGTTGCCAAACGTCACTGACCTTTGACCTAGCATTTCTTTTCCACTGAGCTCTTGTTCAAACTGTTTTCTTTCTTAGAGGAGCTAGAGGCAGAACTGCACGCATTTCCCTCAATCAGTGCCTTTTCACACTGCTTTAGATCTAGCTCTTCTTGATCCTCTTGTAAAACAAAAATATCGCGTTCGTCATATTCAACGTCAGAATCCTTTCCACTCATGTCTCCGGCATCGAGTTTACGTTTTAAGGAAGTTCTCAAAGAGTTTCAAATTCATCGAACCTCTTTTCCCATTTCGCATCCAAACTTTGAGCTACATCTTGAAGCCTGTTCTCTAATTTTTCCTCCAGCATGGAATCTCTCAAGTCCTTACCTTCAACAGCAGGCCTTTATTTCATCTTGATCATGTGAGGCCTTCGTGCCAGACTAGATACCGGTACCAGGCTGAAAGCCGGCAATTACTTTTTTATTGATCTGAGCAGCAACACGAAATCTGGCTGATAAAAAAGTCACTGAAAGGGCCTAGCCTTGCTATCTTTAACCAATAACGTTAAAAAGAAGAATACAAAGGAATGGACTGACCTCGTGAAATGATTTTTTTTTTTTTTTTTGGGGGGGGGGGGGGGGGGGGGGGGGGGGGGGGGGGGGGGGGCATGTATCTTGTCTCTGGCATGATACAAGCATCACTGGCTAGATGCGCGCTCATCACATCTCACATCATTGTGAATGATCAGTCGCTAGACGATTAATAATTACAGTAATATGCAAGTTTCAAACCAAAAGTTTAGAGGATTTAGATCAGGTTAGAGATAAGTTTCTCAATCAAAATTGTCTTAAATACACCGATTAGTAATGAAAGTAATATTACATCTGAGCTCCTGTCTGTACAAACTTTAAGTCAGAATTATGTCCATTAACATTGATAAAGATAAGACTTTAACCTTCTGGTTGCTCGGAAGTAACATAGCTGCCTGGTACTAATAACAATCTTTCGCTGGATGTTTATTTTTTTTTTTTAAGCGGATCTGTCTATCCAAAGTTATGTTTTTGGTCAAAGTGTTCATTCTTTATAGTTTAGTATCAAATACATAATATATTTTTTAAATGATAATTTTCATTACTGCAAACCAAAGTTTTAAAAAGGAGATGTAACGTTGCAAAGCTCGTTTTTCCTCTCTCCTTTGGTAGTAATTTTTATGATTACTAAATGTTTTAACCTTTTATTCAGGGGGGGAGGGGGGGGGGGGGGGTCCTTACCTACAAAGTAAGACAAGACACTAAAGACACGAACAACTGTCGAGAGCAAAGACTACTGGTAAGATAGAAACACCTAACCAACCGACCAACCGGAAATGACGTATAATGACAGGTTCACGCAAGAACAAAGCTGATCCCTCTGGTGGTGGACGAGGATGTCAACATTCCTAGGGTGATCCGAAGCCTGCTCTGCCCTGAACTTCAAACGTGACAAAGAATTGGGCTATCTGTGGCCACGTCTCAAATACGCAATTACACGCTGACGACGAGGATGACGTCACTATGAGAATGTCGTGATATGACACGGGAAATCTTGACGTTGATCCATCACTGTGGTTTGGAAAACACAACGAGTGTGACTTAAGGCTAAACAGGCATCTGAAAAATTATCGCCAAAAACACCCCTGGCAGCCTCGAATGTTCTGATCCTGCAAACGACATTTCACCATGTAAAACGACAACACAGCACAGAGATTGTATTCGCTGCCGTGTCTTCCTTCTTCTGCAAAGAGAAAAACGTAAAAAAGAAAACGTGAAAATTAATTGAATAAAACAGTGATAAAAACCTTCAAGAAATTTTAAAATCTATGTGAATTTTGTTGTTGTTTTTGTTGTTGTTTTCCTGTGGGAGATCTTTTTCTAAATTTTACTTTTATTTTCAATTCAAGTTTCTGTACATACCATTTCAATATTTCACAAATGAGAAGAAGGGGGAAATATAACGAAACTCTGGAAAGAATAAAGGAAAGATGATAAGAAAGAGCAACAGAAAGAAATGGAAAATGTATATACACACACAAGAGACGATTATGAATAACTGCCAGCCATTCCTACAAAAAATTACATATCATTATGTTGATGGTATCCTAGAGTATCAAGAATCAGTTTTTAATGGAATGCAGACATTATGATTCCATGTTCTGGCTTGGAGTTTGTTTGCATTTTTGTTTGTTTGTGTGTTTGTTTGTTTGTTTGTTTTGTTTTTAATGAAATATATATTTCGTGCTTACGTTCCTTCATTTTCAATTATTTTTTTTATACTTATGTCAGTCAGTGCTAAACTTTACCATGTTAAAGTTAACATAAGTGATGTATTTCTCTATTTCAAACCTGTCTGAAGGGAGCCATTTTTTTTAAATTTACATTTGTAAATATAGAATTTAGCAAACAGCAGGATAAAGTTTAACGCTGTTAGATTTAAAATCTGTGTCATGTCCAAACAGTATTATTTTTTTTCATATAAAAAGAAAGAGGTTGTATGTATCCATTATCCAAAAAATTACTAGTTTAAATTGTTTCCCAAAAAGCATTATTGTATATACATCATCAGAACATATGTTCTATACTATCTTTTGCTTGCTGGCAAAATGTATATTTATTATCACATTTGAAACCCATGCACATCAATACTACAATTGTTGGTAGGATTCTATGTATTCATCTCATCTGAAACCACTTCAACTTTGTTTTTTTTGATCTCTTGTATAAGTTTAAAAGTTTTTTGCCAGTTGATTTCTGTATTCAATTTATAATTCCATATATGGCAGAATTTTGAATTTGAACAATCCTGTACAAGAATACGGTAATATAATCGTGCTCCCATTTTTCACACCGAATTTAAGATTTGTACAGCTTGGGAATCTTTAGATTTTTTTTCCCCACACGAATGTTCAGTCTGTTGACAATGATTTTTATTTTTTTGTAGGTGCTACATGATTTAGAAAAATTAGTCCTCATGTTGTACTTGTCGATAAATTCAGCATAGTTCAAGTAACTGCCATCTTCTTTGCACAGATTTCCAATATTACATGCCTTTTTCATTAATCAAGTCATTCTTATTTAATGAAATGCTATTTATATTTATTCTGTCATTGAAAACTGATGGCCCTGCTAGAGATTCAGACTGGTTAGAGGGTTTAACTTTATTGAGAAATTTTATAAGCTTGAAACGTGTCTTTCCAAAACTGGTTTTTCTCGTCCCGAGTGAACAGGCAAATCAGTCCGAGTTTGTCTTGTTTTTTTTTGCACGCTTGGGAATAGAAAAAAGTTACAATCCTTTTCCATGTATGATTTGTTCTCCTTAGTTTCCTCATCCATCCTATTTTCAAGGCTTGCATTAAACAGTTTAAATCTGGAATTCCATTGTCTCCCTTTTCTGTTTGTGTGTGTGTGTGTGTGTGTGTGTGTGTGTGTGTGTGTGTGTGTGTGTGTGTGTGTGTGTGTGCAGTCATTTTACTATCGGTAATTCTGTCTTGTTTATTATTCCATACTAACTTTAGACAAAGAAGATGCAATGCCTCCAAGAATTCGTCTGGTGGATTCAGTAGAAGTGTCTATGATTACAGGATATGCGACAGTATTAAGATTTTTCAAAACTGCTTTCTTCCTAGTGGCGTTAGAATTCTTTTGATCCAATCTTTGTATAACTGTTTCATTTCTGAGAAAATTTCAGTAAAATTCATATTCGTGCAGGCTGTGAGTTCTGCTGTGAGCCATATTCCTAATATCTTAAATTTTGGAGGATCCCATTCTATCCTGAGATGTGGTATGTACTTGTTTGTTGACTTCCCTTTATGTCCTAGCCAAATAGCAGATGTCTTCTCACATTCAAACATGATATCCTCTCAAATTTATCAACGCTTTTTTATACTTTCT
>JADBJO010003958.1:22500-35000 GCA_016801955.1 Conus betulinus | reverse complement strand
AAACATGTATCATTCTTGCACTGGAAAGTGAATGGCTTGGTTTTTTTTCAGCTATTTGATTAAACATTAGTTTTGTACATAACATCTTTTGATTTTGTTTGTGTAGTAGAAACGTTTGTTGAACATTTACATTCAAATGTATTCAGTGATTAATAAAGTTTTCTGTAAACTTCATGTTCAGTTTACAAAACACGAAAGACAATATGGAGTAGTCGTACGTCTGACCAAAATGGAATGTTTGTCCTTTGTGCAAGAGTGACCTAATTGACCTAAATAATATCGCTATGTTCAATGTTTCTAAACATGTTTCTCTTTTCCTTTAAGGATGTTCTTTACATATGCACATAGGTATATCTAGAAAATTCATCATAGTATGCTTTCTGTGATATTAATAATTGGTGATTTAGAAAACTGCCTTTTGATGTTTCGCTCAGCCTGCCTGATGCGTATTAAAAAGAAATTTACTTCTGGCTGGAGACTTAAACAGCAGAATCTCTAACGTTAATTTGTCAAGAATTTCCAACAGGAAAAATGTCCTTTCAGTTTACACAATGGAACCTTTGTGAACAGATGTTCTGAAATAAGACATTGAACAGGCATGGCAAGCTGTTAAACGTGTATACTGAATCAGATCTGTGTATTCTGAACGGTGTTTGGGACAACGACCGTCCAGGTCGTTTCACATACATTTCAGTGACAGGGAGCAGTGTGAATGGTTATTTTGTAAACTTCTTATGACATGTTTACTCTTGTCAATCAGTCGTGCAGTCTCTGTGTGAATGGACGTATTGAGTCTGACCATCTACATCTAGTGTTCAATATAAACTTTCTCCATGATATAAAAAATGAAAAAGGCATACAGAGAAAAACACTTTTTTTTTTTGGTAAGTGTACATGGTAGGATTAATATGCTAATACTTTCCCATGATCTAATTAGTAGTCAACACGCATTATTAATTCTGGAGGACGCTATCAGCCTAATCGATGATGGTGTTTACACCGCTTTTAAACACATTTAATGCTTGTATAAAAGAACTGGCACAGTGCATTATGAAACAAATAAGTTTGACCATGGATGTTATAAGACAAAAAAAAAAAAAACAAACAAACAAACAAACAAACAAAAAAAAAAAAAAAAGTGAAACAACTTCTAGGAATATCTAGAAAGACATTAGACTATAAAGACAAACACGTTTATGGTAAAACTCGAAGGAAGTACAAGAACCTTTTAGAGAGGAAGGAGAAGGAGCATGACTCTGTTTCATTCGGCAATTCAGTCAACACAATAAAAGATCATCAAGAGTTTTGGAAGCATACGTACAACATAACAATTAGAAAAAGTAACATGCCTAACAGTATTTCTGTCAACGATCGGTATAAGCATTTCAAAGAACTTGAAAAAGACACGAAAGAAGAGGCAGAAGATGTAGAAGAGGTAGAAGGTGTAGAAGAAGAGGGAAACTTTCTCAATACTGATACTATTCAGGATTCCTCGACCGTCAGTCTCCAGATTAGAAGTAATCTCTGCAATTAAAAACTCAAGAACTGAAAACCTGCAGGCCCTGATGGTAAAATCGGTGAATAATTTCAAAATGCTGCAAATGTCATTCTTGACTCTGTCAGATTTTTCAATGCACTTTTTGACAAATTTTCCTGATAACTGGACTGAATCAGTTATATTGCCTTTATTTAAGAAAGGTGAAGTCAATGATCCGAACAATTACAGGGGCATATCACTCTGTGATATAAGAAGTAGGTTATACATTTCTATAGCTAACTGTAGATTACAAGAGCGGGTCGAACATGATAATAGTACGGATGAGTCTGGCACGTGTCAATTCGGAAAGGGAGATAACAAATCCATCCCTTTACGAGTCGCAAACCACGGACCCTGGATTATCTCCCTTATTGTTCGAGCGAAACAATACACGCGGTTTTTCATTGTCGAGAAATAGATGCCATAGAAAATTTCGTTTTGTTTCGATTCGGTTTCACAACGATGATGTGGACATTCTGTTATGTTTTGGTGCAATTGTTCCTGTCTTCTGGAAACTCTGAATGTTGAATTGGTAGGCCTAGATCATGAGCGTGTCTTCTACTTGTACGGCCTGTCCGTTGGATGTGGTCAGCAGTTGGCGCCCTGCCTGGACACATGGGGACTATGGTTTGGTCCTTACAAGTGATACGGATCCTGCTGGGAATTGTGCAGTATTGATGGCTAAACCATTCATTAAATAACTTGAAGTAATGTCGTGAATGTGAAATTTATGCGAGCGCCGTGATATTGTCGTTGCTGCTGAATTGCTTCTGTTTGTTGTTGTTGTTTGTTTGTTTGTTCGTTTCGTTTGTTTGCCTTTTTTTTAAAAACAAATTTAAAATGTAATTAATAGCGCCCCGCGGGAAAAAAAACAAAACAAACAAACAACAAAAAAAAAAAAAAAAAACGTAGACAAACGAATCACAAGACAAAACACGACGCGTTTCGACCTCTTAGGTATTCTTCAGGCAAAACACTCGGGACAACGAAAATGAACGAGCAATCAGTTATCTTCATCCACTTCATCACAAGATTTGTTTGTTTGTTTGTTTGTGTGTTGTTGCTGTAGTTGTTGTTGTTGTTGTTGTTGTTGTTGCTGTTTTTGTTGTTTTGTCTTGAGTCTGAGCTCAATGCGGGTATTGTCGCTGCCGTTCTGTATCTCCACCTCTTGTGCAATGGTTTGGTAATAATGTCCTCTTTCATTTTTTGCTCAGTGTATCTTCATTTCTGTTGTTTCTGTGTTTACGACGATTCCCAGTTTATGTTGTTTCTGTGTTTACGGCGATTCCCAGTTTATGTTGTTTCCGTGTTTACGGCGATTCCCAGTTTGTGTTGTTTCCGTGTTTACGGCGATTCCCAGTTATGTTTCCCGTGTTTACGGCGATTCCCAGTTTATGTTGTTTCCGTGTTTACGGCGATTCCCAGTTTATGTTGTTTCCGTGTTTACGGCGATTCCCAGTTTATGTTGTTCCTTGTCACTTCATTTCGCTGCTTAGTTTCTTTCTCCGTTTCTTTGTTTATTTTTTGTTTCTTCCCGTTTCTCCGTTTCTTTGTTTATTTTTTCTCCGTTTCTTTGTTTATTTTGTTTCTCCGTGTCTTTGTTTATTTTTTTTTCTCCGTTTTGATATCATCATTTTTTCTCACTTAAAAAAGAAAGTTTTGAGTCTCTCTGTTCATTCCTTTTACTTCAGCATCCAGAATTTTTACACTTCTTTGAACTTTTTACCAAGTTGAAAGTGGAGGGTTACAACATTATTCTGGCTTGGGTTCCTGGTCATGTTGGCATCGGAGGGAATGAAATGGTTGATCGTTTGGCCAAGAATGCCACAACAGAGAAATTGTCCAACATATATACCCCCTGCTCAGATCTGAAACCCAAAATTAACTATTATGTCAGAGGCCTCTGGCAGGAGGATTGGAATACACAGACGGATAACAAACTCTTTCAGATCCGTCCAAACCTAATGGAGTTCCTCTCATCTTCGTCTGGTGGTCGCAAAGAAGAAACGGTTCTGTGCCGGCTGCACACTGGCCATTCGTTTTTTTACCCATTCATACCTTTTAAAGAGTGAAGACGCTCCATGGTGCATTCCATGTCATGTGCCACTCACAATGAAACATATTCTTTTAGAGTGCTGGAACTTGCATGATGCGAGACAAACATTTTACAGCAGATTCCATGAAAACCTTGTTCAGAGATGTTCCGCCTGACGTGATCTTTGAGTTCTTGAAAGAGATTAACATTTTTCATCGGATCTGAGACTTTACAGTGGAAAGATTTTTAACAAACTTTCGGATGGGTTTTTCGATGTATTTTAAAGAATTTGTGTGAATGAATGACTTGTGAGTTGATTTTAACTTGGTGACAGCCCTGGTGGCCCTTTGCGGTCGGCTGGGCTATAAGCAACATTATCTTATCTTATCTTGTTTATTTTATTTCTCTGCTTACCTTGTTTAACTATCTCTAAGTCTATCCCCTCCTATACTTTGATTCTCCCTCCTGTTTGTGCGAGCGCGCGCGCGCGCGTGCACACACACACACACACACACACACACACACGTACACACACACACACACACACACACACACATATACATAAACACCCGCCCCCGCGCGCGCGCGCACACACACACACACACACACACACACGCGCGCGCGCGCGCGCGCGCGCGCGCGTATGCACACGCACGCGCGCGCGCGCACACACACACACACACACACACGATTTACACTTGGTCTTCATTCCTGCGCAGATTTCACTCGATCATCAAAAATCTTCCACCAACCATCCTCTCCGGCTACGGATCAGTCTTAAGATGTCTCCCCCCAGCACAGAAATCAACAAGGTCATCACAACACTGCACCATCATCTGATGAAAAACCCATCCGTGTGCCGTCTCCACAGCAACACGTCCAGGAACACCCACTAGGAGAGGTGAAACTTCAAGGACAACAACTGAAGCATCAACAGCAGGAATGTCAACAACAACATGAGCAGCAACAACGTCCACAACACCCACAGCAGTTACAACGACAGAAGCAACCACAACAGCAGCAAAAACAACAACAGCAGCAGCAAGAGCAGCAGCAGCTGAAACAGGCACAGATCCAAACAGCACAGACGAAGTCTGAATCACAGGTACATTCCATGAATCTACAACCCGAACATTCTGAACCAGCAGCAGTGAACAAGAGCACAGATGTTCCGAGTGACCTCAATAACGCAGAACTGCAGCCAGAACGGAAGAAAACAAGGCAAGGAATCCGACTGCCACACGCTATCATACCAGAGGATGTCAGCACCGGAAGAATCTGATGAGGCATCCAAAATTCAGCAGACCTCCATCACCAGCGATTACGAAACCATGACGTCAACGTCCCCTCTGACATCAGCCACGCAAACGCCCCAAGAACAGGCCGAAATGCGGTTAGCATCTCCAACAAGCGATCTGTCTCTCATGCCACCACAAAGCTCAGCGCTACAACGTTGTCACAGTCTGGGTCTTCCGGTATGTCTCCTTGCACAGACTCTGTGTCCTTTTTTCAGAGCCATCCTGAGTATCCCACCGTCATCTACGTCCGTAATCCAGAGAGCAAAGGACAGAAATCAGCAGAGAATGCAGAGGATGTAGTAGCAGCCGTCAGAATGAAACCAGATAATGGCACTCCTCAGCCGGATCCTGAACAAGAAGTACAAGAGGAAGAAAAAGAGGGGAGGCAGGAAGAGGAGCAGGGTAGAGCGAACGAGGAGGAGGAGGAGGAGAGAGAGGAAGAAGAAAATGTTTCCACCGAGTGTGTTGAACACGCCAATCGGAGCTCTCAGGAAAAGCCGACGGAGGTTGTGTCTGATGCTCAATATTGAGATGGTGGGTATCTACGTGTGAAATGGTTAAAACATTTAACAGCTTAGTGTTTTGCAAGGCTGGCTGGTCAGCTAGTTAAGGAAAGTTCGTTCCTCTGTCTGTACTATGAAGATCTTGCTCGAGAACATAGTTACTTTTCGCGCTTGCCTTCGAAATGCAGCAGTGAAAAGAATGGTCTTCGTTTACCCGGCCCTCGGCCAGTCCGGCACTCTGTTGCCTGATGGGATGCCTTCATGCCATTCATTGGGCAATGGAACAAGGCTTTACATTGCTCCATACACGATGTTCGGAAGCCTGCAAGGGAGGTACTCTGTGGCAGAGCCCGCGGTTGGCTAGAGTGACCCTGCCGTTTCCAAGGGGCGAATGCCGCTAGTGGGGTCGGCCAGAGCAATTCTGTCTCATCAATCAGAGAGAGAGAGAGAGAGAGGAGAGAGAGAGAGAGAGACCATGCCAACCCGTGGCTGTAACACGGTGTGCCGGTAATGCAGACGGTCAATATCCTGACATGCTCTTCAAGTAAAATATTTGACTTTCTAGATCTACTCGCTTGACTCATAAGCCAGGAAAGGATAACTCTATTTGTAGACAGGCGTTGTCTTCCCATGTTTTTTTCCCAGGAACATGTGTATTTATCTCCAGTATAACATTAATACCGCGCGAAAGCTGAAACCTATCGATTTTAGGAGGGGACAGCAAGCATTTCGCTTTTTGTAAGGTGCAAACCTAGGACTCCTAGCTCCTAGGTTCGGGCCTACAAAGGGCGAAATATTCAAATTTCCGCAAATTTCACAGTCGAACGTTTTCTTGCCATGTGTTTTATCTACTGGGCTACTCACCCTTCTGTTTGATGTGATTTTGTTTTATACCTGGAGAATATAACGTAGGAAACATTGCGTGACTTATCATTAGAGGACAATCCCTCTGTAGTGCAGATGTTTCTGTTAACAATGACTTTATTACAGACAGCATTACACAGCTCAAAGAACTCACGGTCAAACTGGAGAAAACAGGAACGTTATTTAGACGCCAGGAGAGCTAAGGAGAGACAGTAAATAAAGTAGAAGATTCGAGCACGCTCTTTCTTACCAGTTGGGGTCGCTTTAAATGCGCCTTCAATCTAATAGACAAACCGCTGTTTAACATAATTGTGTCATGCACGCACAGAATGCTCACGTGATCAAGCGTGTGGGTGGTGAATGTGGGGGGGGGGGGGGGGGGGGGGGAGAGAGTGTGAGGGAGGCTGACAGCTTCTCTGACGTACGCCGACTCCTTGCTGATCGTTGAGCGAGTGGATATGCGGGAGAGGGGGGGGGGGGGGGGGGGGGGCGAGGAGAGAGGGAGAGAGGTGTCGGCTTCTCTTTACTACTAGCCGAGAGAGAACACGCATTCAGGTAAGGGAAGGGAGAGGAGAGGGGGTGAAGCGAGTGACGTGCTTCCAAAGTGACGTCATCTTTTTGCGTGTCATTGTTGCCGTAGCCTGTTTGCGACTTCATCTAGACTGCGTGAAGAGTGAGGGGTGAACGTTTGAGATGGGAACGAAGGGGGGGGGGGGGGGGGGGGGGGGGGGGGGGGGAGGCAGTGTCAGTGTTATTGCCGTTTGACGAGACAAAGGGAGGATTGGGTATGTTTGTACCGTTTTTTTTAAGAGGGTGGGTGTAGGAGTTGATGGGGGTGGTTGTCAATTTCATCACAAGGATTCTCTGTCCCAAACTATCTTACTATCTTACATGCACAAAAGGAGTTAAGTGTCGCTGTTACGGCGGAACGGAACGTCCTGGCCGGAAAAGTGAAGGGCAAACTGGATAATACACTATTCTGTCGACAGTTTCGAGGCCAGAAACATGGAGATCCTTGACCACCCAGCAGTGTGTCTTGGCCCAGGTCTAAATGACCCCCACCCCCCACCCCAACCCCAACCCCTACACCCCAAGACAGTCCTCCGGAAGCGCTCATCAATAATCCACTCCGACAGCAGCCCTATTTTTTTTTTTTTTAGATCATTGGATTAGCTTGATCATCTGTGGATCATTTGTAGGCCAGATTTCCCTGATCATTGTCGCATAGCCTAATTAAGGGAAAGATGATACTTTCTTAGAGTAATTTATGATGAAGAAAAATTAATGTTCTTCCCTGTTTTTCTTCTTGGTCGTAATTTATTACAAAAATTTGTTCCTTCCGACTGTCATTTATGAAGAAGAAAATTTCATTCCAGTCGTCATTTATGAAGAAGAAAATGTTCCTTCCAGTTATTGTTTATAACGAAGAAAATATTCTTCCCGGTTGTCCTTTGCAAAGAGGAAAAATCTTTTTTTTTTTTTTTTTTTTTTTTTTTTTTTTTTTTTAAACTCAGACAGTTTACTGACTTTTGGGGGGATGTTCCCTTTGTTTGTTCTGTGAGCTCTGTGCTGTCATGTCTGCTATGCGATTCGGTGTCGTAAGCAGTATTCCTTTGGAGTTATGTTTTCTTGTGGGAGCAAGAGGTACCCTACTTGTTTGTTGTCTGACACTTTAACTACGAAAATATTCTTATCCCGAACTTTGTTATTTATGACAAAGAAACTATTCTTTTTTCTTTCTCAACAGCCTGCAATTAACTACGGCCTCGAGTTAAATTGCTCTTTGCAAGGAATGAAACAGAAAAGAAAACAGTGGGTTTTGAGCATATAGAGCGGTACCGTTGTAAAGTGGCAAACTGTAAGAATCGTTCAGCTTCATTTACAGTACTCCAACCTACCAAAATTCTATCAAGGAACTTCAGCATGGAAGGGCGATAACTGCTGTCTACGTGAGCTCTCCTTTCTTTTCGTGTTCTCCACGTTGATGTTTCCCCCTGTCCACTGGAAAACCTAAGCTAAACACACTGCTATATCTTTTTGACAATATAGCAGTAGGTTTACTATCTCGGTGGTTGAGTATAAGATGTTACAGTGTAGTCTGAATTTTACGCGAAAACAACAACAATAACATTAACAACAATACACACACACGCGCGCGCGCGCGCGCATGCACGCCGCACGCACGCACGCGCACACACACACACACACACACACACACACACACACACACACACACACACACACACACACACCAGCTGGTAAGAACTGACAGTCATTTTATTTCAAAAGCAGCCATAATTTGCACAATTATCAACATATAAGCCTATAAGCGCGTGTGAACGGCTGTTGAGAGGAAGAAATGTCATGTGTTTTTTCGTTTTGTTTCTCATGTTTTCAATTTTAAGACTCCCGGAATGTACTGCGGTTTCAGCTTTCTATAAAACACATGGAGCTTACTCTACGGCACATAGGCTGCTCAGGATGTCAGGGACCAGAGCTCTCAGACAATCAGTGCAGCAGGAAGAAAAAAAACTGCCAGGAGACTCTTTATGATTATGTTGTACTTTCAAGGTGGTTCACATAAGGCCGACTTCCTGATGTGTCTTTTTTTTTTTTTTTTCCAAATGAGGCTGACCAGGAAGAGACAGGCCTGTGCCCGGACTATCGTGGACTGGCAGAGCTCCTGGGCTTTGAGGCTCTGGAGATCGCCAACTTCTGGGAGCGGAACCCCTCTGACACCTTGTTCCTGGAGTGGGCTCGGAGCCGGGATGGCAGACTTCAGCCTGCTGTTCTGAGCACTCTGGTCTCCTGCCTGCGTTCTCTGCGCCGCCAGGACGTGCTGCAGGACTGTCGGGGATGGATTTGTAAGCTGCCGTCTTGATTCGTGTGTGTGTGTGTGTGTGTGTGTGTGTGTGTGTGGGGGGGGGTCTCTCTCTCTCTCTCTCTGTCTCTCTCTCTCTCTCTCTCTCTCTCTCTCTCTCTCTCTCTCTCTCTCTCTCTCTCTCTCTCTCATTCATTTATTGATCGTTTGATTGGCTGATTGATACATCTTCTGTTTACAGTGGAAGACGTGAGTGACTACCTTGCCGAACAGCATTTGTTGAACCATTATTCACGTAAGTACTTGTGTGTGTGTGTGTGTGTGTGTGTGTGTGTGCGTGTGTGAGCCCGTGTGTGAGGCGCAAGGGAGGGGGGGGGGGGGGAGCAGGGGAGGGAGGTTGGAGAGGGTTTGCGTTTCGACTGAGCACAGCCATTTCCACTTTACGGGCAACAAAAGGGGTTTTATTGGTTCCACTCTCTCAGTTCATTTCTGGATGGTCTGTTTTATATTTGTTTTGACCTTTTTTTATATCGTATTTGTTTCGTCGTTTTCAAACCTCCGCCAGAGAGGTGACGTTTTCACTGACGACTGTACGTGGTTTTGTTTGCCCGTCTGTTGGCAGACTTACCCCAAAACTATTGAACCATAGCCTACATGAATGACAGTGGGGTGATGATGGGAATGTGCCTCAGCAATCAGCCACTGTTGCCCTCAACCTCACCCTACCCCTCGTTATGTGTGTGTGTGTGTGTGTGTGTGTGTGTGTGTGTGTGTGTGTGTGTGTGTGTGTGTGTGTGTGTGCGCGCTTTAAAACAACCCCACTTAGTTTTGGTACTGATCTGGACACACACAAAGAATGACAATAACAAAAGAAATTAAAAAAGCGGGGGACGGGGTGGATTCAGAAAATGTATAAGTTATTAGTTAGTTAGTTAGTTAGTCAGTTAGTTAGTTAGTTAGTTAGT
Source organism: Conus betulinus (assembly GCA_016801955.1). Classification (NCBI taxonomy): domain Eukaryota; kingdom Metazoa; phylum Mollusca; class Gastropoda; order Neogastropoda; family Conidae; genus Conus; species Conus betulinus. The sequence continues at coordinate 24,977 of JADBJO010003958.1, read as the reverse complement.
TAGTTAGTTAGTTAGTTAGATAGTAAGATAGTTAATCAGTTTGTTTGTTTGTTCGTTTGTTTTTTTTTATTTAAACTGTTGACAGACAATGCATTTTCAACATTTTCGTAAAGTTCTCATGAAATAGTAAGCCTACATTGATCTCATTTTTTTTTTCTAAATGTGAGACTATTAAATGTATTATTATCTACATTTATATCCAGTGTTAATCTTATGTGTGTGTGAGGGAGAAGGGGTTCGGCTGGGGACAAATATGGAGATTGCAGCGCGGGAGGAGAACTGTATAATTTGGAATCCTACGCTTTTTCGAGTGTCCCTGGAGGTTCTTAATGAGCTGTCAGTGTCCGAAAGAAAGGGAAATAACTGACTGTTCCATTTGAGTTACAGCTCCCTGAATCACTCTGAACTGGATGTATGTGAGCAGCCAACAGACTGGAGAAATACGACTGTTACGTCAACATAGCGGACGCGGACATTCTGACGGTGGGGAGGGAGATCGTGGACATCCTGGAGGGGGTGTACGGTCTCCGCCTCTGCCTCACCCTCCGAGACGTTCCCCTTGGTGGCTGGGAGTACGAAACTATGGCTACTATTCTGGAAACCAGGTACGTATTTATGTTAGAGATCTAGAAATAACAGTGATGAAAGTAGCATGAAGTAGTAGCAGAAGTCGTAGCAGTAGTCTTAGTAGTAGTAGCCGTCGTCGTGGAAGTAGCAGTAAAATGAAGGAAGCTGTGGTTACCGAGAAACAAGAAGGCTGGCTTCAAAGTGAGGAGATTGCAGGCGGAAATTGAAACAAACTTAAAAGAAAAACGACAAAAACTATTTCGCCGGACGAAAGGGACAAACAAATTACAAGTCAAAACACGACGCGTTTCGACCTCTTTGGTTTTCTTCAGGCAAGATGAACATATTGGGGACAATGAAAACGAAGAACAGGAAATCACTTACCTCCTCAAATTGGGGGCAAAATGGAGGTTAAATGAAAACAAGGTTGTTGGGAAGGAGACAATACAAGTTAAAATGGTAATAAGGAATGATGATTATAACAACAATAATAATGATAGTAATGAAAGGTACTTTGCTGCCATGCTTAAAAGAAAAAAAAAAAGCTTTGCTGCCATGCTTAAAAGAAAAAAAAAAACTTTGCTGTCATGCTGAGATAGATAGATGTCAGAAATACTCTCGACAGACACTGCTAACGGCGCCAATTCGCCCAGTAAAAATACTTGGATAAAAGTTGATTTGTAATTGCTCATTTCTTTTGTGGTGGTTTGTATGTTGGCCAACGTGTTGAAGCTCAGGTTACATAGCCAAAAGGCTTGGCAGATTGTTGGAAGGAGGAGGAGGGAGGGTGGGGTTGTGTGTGATTAAAATCAAAGACCGTCTGTGAAAAGTGCTTTTATCTCGAACCTCGACGTACAATGATAGGACAAACTACCTCTGTCACTCACTCAGAGTCTCTTACAAAATTTAAGACAGATTTACTAAATAGAAACACTTTTAGACAGATTCCATACAATCTTGTCCTGAAATGCTCTCCCTAATGGGATTTTCTAGTTCCTGAAAGAAATAATTTTGTTTTCATCTGACCAAGGATTTTACGGAGGAAAGATTTTAAAGCAGTTTAGTGCCTTTTATCAGGAAATCTGTTTTAATGACTTGTCTATTCAGCCTTCTTCTCTTCATTTTTTTTTTCTTTTCTTTCCTTTTTCTGCTTTTTTTTTTTTTTTATATTTGTTCTCCTTGATGACATCCGTTAGAAAGAGACTGTGGCCAGGTGACAGTCTTAACAGGCCTATGACCATCTGCGGTCGGCTGGGCTATAAACAACATGGATGGAACTGAGGTTTAAAAACTCATCTCTACAGTAATCAGTGTTGCAATGTATATGATGCTTGTATGATTCTAATGTAGAAAATGCATGAGTAGGATTAGGACTTTTGGGTAATATGTTTATGCCGATGTCCAGTTAGATGTGAAGTTGAAACCAGAGAATGATTTGATGCGCAGTGAGAAGGTGTCCAGAATGTACGCTGTATATAAATGTCCGATAACATCATCATCGTCATCATCGTCATCATCATCATCATCATCATCATCATTAGTCAGTCAGTCAGTCATTCCCCTGACCGCTGGGTCGTTGGGGGGACGTGATGAGGCAGCCGCCGTTTCTCTCCAGGCTATTCTGTTTGTAGCTGTCGTGATGACATCTGGCATGGTCATTTTGGTCCAGTGCTTTATATTTTCGGATCAACTCTTTCTCTGCCGTCCTCGTCTGCGCCCTCCTTCAACGGTACTTTGAAGGATGGTTTTGGAGAGAGTGTGTGTGACGAATAACGTAGCCAAACCATGCCATCTTCCGTCGTTTGACGGCTGCCAGAAGTGGTTCATGGGGTCCGGCTAGGTTGGTGACCAGGTTTCGCACATAATCATTGGTCTTGTGTTCTTTGTAGGAGATGCGGAGTAGTTTCCTC
>JADBJO010003958.1:10000-17500 GCA_016801955.1 Conus betulinus | reverse complement strand
TGAAGCACAGCAATAATAGGTTAAGATATTTGAATAACATATTTAACATTGATGATATCGCTTATTTGCATTTCGTTATTTGATGTATTGTGTTTATTCAAATCTATTTGACTCTTTTTTTCTCCGTTTGTCTTTGTACTTTACATGTATTTTCTTTCTCCCCCTCTCCCCCATCTCACCCACACCCTATACCCCCGCTTCCCGCTCTCTCGCTCTCTCTCTCTCTCTCTCTCTCTCTCTCTCTCTCTCTCTCTCTCTCTCTCTCTCTCTCTCTCTCTCTCTCTCTCCTCTCTCTCTCTCTCTCTCCCCTCCCTCCCCGCTTCTCTACACCCCCCCCCCCCTCTCTCTTCACCCCGCCACCTACTATGTATGTTTGTGTGTTGCTTGTTTGCGAAAGTGTGCAGGTGTTTTGGTGGGTGTTTAGAGAGGGGGAGGGGGGGGGTGGTTCTGGGTGGGGATTGTTAAAGTGAAAGTGTGTTACGTTTCTTTGATGTTATTTCATTTTCAGTATTTTCAAACTTTTTTTTGTGTGTTCAATCTCTTGTTTTTTTGTGTTGTTTGTTTTTGTGTCGTCTGTTCATTTTTCATTTCGCATTTTTTTTTTTTTTTTGCCTTCTTGGGCGAGGATTGAATGTAAAAAAAAGCATGAACTTGCTTATCTGTTATCCTCGATGATAAAGATCTCTCTCTCTCTCTCTCTCTCTCTCTCTCTCTCTCTCTCTCTCTCTCTTTGTGTGTGGTTCCAAATTCTGTGTGTACTTTGTCATATTCATTTTGTTGTCTGTTTTTAAACATGCTAATTGCTATCTATCCGAGTGCATTTCTGTTAGCACTCCTCTTCTTTCCCTTCATTTTTTCCCCTTTTATTTCTGTTCTCTTTTCATTTGATATTCCATTATGATTGCATGAGCGTTTTGTGTTTGTTTGTTTTGATACATTGTTTGATTTCACTGCATGTTGTTGTGCCTACTCGGGGAGAAGACTGGATGTGAAAAAAAAGCGCATAAGTCCTCATCTCTTATCCTCGTAAATAATGCCACAACAAGGAAGTTGTCTAACATATCTATCCCCTACTCAGATTTAAAACCGAACGTTATCGATTATGTCAGAGACCTCTGGCAGGAGGATACGCAGACGGATAGCAAACTTTTCCAGATCCGTAAAAGAGTTCCTCTCATCTACCTCTGGTGGTCGCAAAGAAGAAACGGTTTTATGTCGACTACACACTGGCCATTCCTCATTCGCATTTTTAAAGAGTGAAGAAGCTCCGTGGTGCATTCCATGTCATGTACCACTCACAATGAAACCTGTTCTTTTCAGAGTGTTGGGGCTTGCATGATGTGAGACATAAACACTTTACAGCAGACCTTGTTCAGAGATCTGATCTCTGAATTTCTGAAAGAGATTAACATTTTCATTTGATCTAAGATTTTACAGTGAAAAGATTTTTATGTGTTTTTAGAAGATGTATTTTGAAGGGTTGTGTGAATGAATGACTTGTGAGTTGACTTCAACGCGGTGACAGCCCTGGTATGGCCCTTTGCAGTCGGCTGGGCTATAAGCAACATTACCTTGCCTCGTAAATAAAGAATCTCTCTCTCTCTCTCTCTCTCTCTCTCTCTCTCCCTCTCTCTCTCTCTCTCTCTCTCTCTGTGAAAATTGTAATCGTCTTACAATTCGAATCGTGTCAGGCCACCACAGTGCTCATTGTCTTGTTGAGAGACACAAACCCATCGCTAGGCCTAATGCTTGGTATTGTAATATCTGTTTGCGTTGTTTTCATACAGTCACGTGAGGTCAGTGCGTATGAAAAATGTGTTTGATTCCTTTGTCGTTGTCCGTATGTTGTTGATTAAAGAAACATGATACTATCGTGAACCTCCGTATGTTGTTGATTAAAGAAACATGATACTATCGTGAACCTCCGTATGTTGTTGATTAAAGAAACATGATACTATCGTGAACCTCCGTATGTTGTTGATTAAAGAAACATGATACTATCGTGAACGTCACTGGACTCGTAGCGACGAGCGCGTTCACATGTGCGCGCGTGCGAATGCGATGCAATCGGTGTGTGAAAATTGTGTTTGTCGGCAATGGCAAGTGTGTGTGTGTGTAGTAGTAGTATAGTAGTAGTAGTAGTAGTAGTAGTAGTAGTTCAGTTTTACGTCTTTTCACATGTGTGATGATATTAGACGAGAGAGAGAGAGAGAGAGAGAGAGAGAGAGAGAGAGAGAGAGAGAGAGAGAGAGAGAGAGAGAGAGAGAGAGATGCATAAATGTCTGTGACTATGTAAGTGTATGCATAATGTGGTTATCTAAGTGCATGTATATGTCCCTCTAAGCATCTCTACAACACACCTGCAAATAATCTAAGAGTAAATGCTTAACTGGACTACAAATGAAAGAGGAAAACAACATTGAAGGCAAGCTTTAAATCTGAAAAGACATCACACAAAGACATGCCTGATAATGGTGGTAAATGAGGTTGAAGAGGTAAACAGTCGAACAGCAGATGCTTGCTGATTATTCTACGTTCTCCACAAATACATTTTGCTTCGTTTGTATATTTAGTTTTTAAGGCATGAAGTTTTAATTTATAAAATATTGAAATGAAATTTCTGTACTGGTACTTTTTTTTCATTTGTAAATGAGGAATGCTGTTTATATGTTCATAATTAATTAAATGAGTGTTTTTATTATCCACAACAAGCAACGCATTTTTGTAGTGTTTTCTGAATCGGCACCAAACGGTTTGCTTTAATAATCGATTGACTTCAGGTAAAGAAAAGGATGTATTTAAAACCGTGGCGCACTTTTCATATCTGGCTCCTCTCTTTGCACATAATTATATCAGCTAGCTCATTACCCAAATACCACAATGCGATGGAATCCAACAGAAGGTGACATCAGTTCCTTAACATATCAAAGACATGAATAAGATGGCATATTTCATTTACAAGAAAGTTGTTCAAAACGGTATTTGGAAATTGTATGGTTTGCAGAACAGACATTGAATCCACACAAATAACTACTTTGAATATTGATTGTGGCAAGTCAATTAAATGTGACGATGCCATAATAATAGCAATCATTTCGGCGACAAATATTGATCTGCCTTTTCCGATGGAGCATATTGACTACAAACCTTTAGTGACATTTTTAGGAGTACATTTGACATCTAAATAAACGTGGAATTTTCATATTCAGTACCTTCTGAACAAAGCTAGAAACACTTTTTTTGAAAATTATTAGTAAACAAAGCTGGTGTCAGGATATAAACACTTTAAAACATTTAGCTACATCACTGATCCGATCAAAATCATGCTATGCACAAGAGGCTTTCTTCAGTGCCCCCAAAACACCTTTCCTTCTGGCGGCCATTCTTCACAGCACCCCACATGGACATCAGATAAGTGTCTCTCTTCGTTCTTTGTTTGTACTGTCCGAAATGTTAAATGTGATCTATTTTTTTTGCTTGAAAGAAGACCCAAGAGATCGAAATGCATCGTGTCTTGTCCTGTGCTTTGTTTGTCAATGTCCTTTGCGGCAATAACCCCCACTCTTTCTAAATTTTACCTGTTACAAAAGCTACAAAGCATAGATAGTAAACCCCCTACAAATTGTGTCTTGGTCTTCGTTCCATGCTTCAGCTTATCGAACTTATAAGGAAATTAATATTTACCCATTAGATGAACATAGAAAGCTAACACTTGCTAAATATGTAGTGAAACGTTCCACGCTCACAGGTGTGAACGAAAACGAGATTGCTGTAAAACCTGAATCTCATTATCCCAAAAGAGCTCAGACTATTTTATCATATTCTACCATTGGTTCTTGTACAGAAAATCTTTTGAAAGAGTCAACAGTCAGTTCTGAGACATTAGCGAAGGTGGCCTTGATTTCTCTCCTCCAGCTTGGGAAAGAAACAGGGCACATTTTATCTTGATCACAGTGATGTGAGCAAAACTGATCAGCAAAAATATTTTATCTTACTCTGTAAAGATACATTTACAAGAGAAATACCCTCGACATCTTAAAGTTTACTCAGATGGTTCAGTATTGTGCGTGCGTGCGTGCGTGCGTGCGTGCGCGCGCGCGCGCGCGTGTTCATTGCCGGTGGTCAATGGAGTGTTGGGTCGAATGACATGTGAGAAAAGAAGAACAAAGCTTGGACTCCAGTGGGGAGGAGAGGTAGGGGGTGTGGGATGGTTGGGCTATGGGGGTCGGGGTGGTGGTAGGCTGGGGTAGGGAGATCGGACGAGGAACTGTGTCGACTTATAAGTTACTAGCCGGTTTCCCGGCGTCGCCCGGGTATTATAGAGAGAGAGAGAGAGAGAGAGAGAGAGAGAGAGAGAGAGAGAGAGAGAGAGAGAGAGAGAGAGCTCTATAGGGTTACATTACTCAGGTCTTCAGCCCTCGTTCAACCATTTATTTCTTATAAACCGAGTTATATAAAAATGTAGTGAAAAATAAGAAAGAACTTTTTTTTTTTTTTTTAATTTTTTTTAGCGGGGTTTTATTTTGATAAGATGTGGTGAATGGCGTTCCTAGCATCCCTGTGTATCTGTAAACCGAACGATCATTACTATCAGGGCTTAAAACGGAGAACTCTAAAATCAGAGGATTTTTCAGGTTATGCTGAATTTTACTTGACTTCAGTCCCAAATCATGATAAAGTATTCTGTATTCACCTTAGTTAAAGGCAATATCACACATAACATGCTTTTTTTTTTCTTTCTTAAACAGCAAATGCAGTCTACATCTGTTCCATATATCACTCAAACTAACATATTAATACTACTTTTCACATTAAAAAAAAAAACAACAACAAAACTTTATGCCTAAAACTGTGGCCGTGTAGTGTTCTTATGTTCAGTTTTGCGTCTGTGGACGCAAATTGTGTCATGACGCAATGCGTCACGTAATCGCCGAGCCGATGTTGCTGTTTGTAGGACACCAAGGATACTTGATACCAAATTTGGTGCCGATCGGCGTAAACCTGTGACCGTGTAGTGTTCCGATGTCGAGTTTTGCGTCTGTGGACGCAAACTGCGTCACGACGCAATGCGTCACGTGATCGCCGACCCGACGTTGCTGTTTGTAGGGACACCAAGGATACTTGATACCAAATTTGGTGGCGATCGGCCTAAAACTGTGGCCGAGTATGTTCCGATGTTGAGTTTTGCGTCTGTGGACGCAAATTGCGTCACGACGCAATGTGTCACGTGATCGCCGGCCCAACGTCGCTGTTTGTAGGACACCAAGGATACTTGATACCAAAATTTGGTGGCGATCGGCCTAAAACTGTGGCCGTGTAGTGTTTCTGATGTTGAGTTTTGCGTCTGTGGACGCAAATTGCGTCACGACGCAATGCGTCACATGATCGCCGTTCCGACGTTGTTGTTTTTGTAGGACACCAAGGATACTTGATACCAAATTTGGTGGCGATCGGCCTAAAACTTTGGGCGTGTATAAGCGAACAGACAGACAGACAAACTCAGCTTTATATTATAGATTTTCCGATGTCTCCCGTAAATCATGACAGATGTAATCACGGTAAGCTACTCAATGTTGGCAATGATACCAGGAACAATAACAGTTGGAATATTGGCCCTTAGATGGAAGACGGTACTTCGGGCAGCTGCCTGCGTATTGTGATAGTCAACAGTGAATAGGATGGATTTAAAAAAAAAAAAAAAAAAAAAAAAAAAAAAAGGAAAACAACTACAAGAATGTCATGAAGCAGCTTATCAGAATGCTGTCCCTTATGTAAAACGTTTTTGGTGTCATGTTCGTGTTGCTCAATGTGTAGTAAAAGAATGTTTTGTCAGTTTGTAAGAAATATTTCAGTTCCCAGGGACCATCGTCATCATCTATTCTGTTGAAGAGTGAAGTTTGTTTGAAAACTCCGTACGAGCTGCGGTAGGGAATCGCTTTTGAGAACATAACCGGAACATAATTTTAGTGCGGCTGATTCGTCTGACCGTAGATGTTGGCTGCCGAAGTAAACACAAGAAGAAGGAGTATTTCGGTCATTGACTCCGTTTATAGACCGCACTAGGTAAATCAGAATCTCAAGTAATACTAATTATGAACTTTGCTTCTGGCTGCTGTAATAATTACGGAGGTCCAGATTTTAGCAAAATGGATTTTAAGGTGAGTTGATGGCCAACCAGTAAAAACTAAAATGCAACTCATTATATATATATATATATATATATATATATATATATATAAAATTTTTTTTTATGAGTAAATAACTCGTCATGATGTGTAGCATTTAAAGGAAATATTCCCATTCAACCCCACCCTGCCTGCATACGTCCTGTCTCCTGCCAAATAGACACTTCCCTTCTCCCATATGATTGCTCTTCAGGCACACACACACACACACACACACACACACACATGCTATTTCTCTCTCTCTCTCTCTCTCTCTCTCTCCATTGTTATTATTTTATTTATTTATTTTTTTTTCATTTCTTTTATTTCATTTGATGTTCCACTATAATTGCATGACCACTTTGTTTGTTTGTTTGTTTGGTTCTTACATTATTTTATTTCACTGCATGTTGTAGTCCCTACTTAGCGGGAGGACTGGTTATAAAAAAGCGCATCAGTGCTTATGTATTATCCTCCGAAATAAAGAATTTTGTCTTGTCCTCTCTCTCTCTCTCTCTCTCTCTCTCTCTCTCTCTCTCTCTCTCTCTCTCTCTCTCTCTCCTATGTGTGTGTGTGTGTGTGTTCGTATATGGTGTGTGTGTGTGTGTGTGTGTGTGTGTGTGTGTGTGTGTGTGTGTGTGTGAGAGAGAGAGAGAGAGAGAGAGAGAGAGAGAGAGAGAGAGAGAGAGAGAGAGAGAGAGAGAGAGCAGAGTGTGTGTGTGTGTTCGCATCTGTGTGCGTGTGTGTGTGTGTGTGTGTGTGTGTGTGTGTGTTGACTTAATCTGGTTGGTTTGGAACAATCAATATTTCATTATGATATTTTACATTTGTATACATGTGTGTCTGTTATCAGACACTTACGTGCCGAGTGGTACAGGTCAACTGGTGTGAGAAAAACCTCTGGATCTCCATTGCTGCCATTTTCTGTCTCCCAGCATTATGCGCCACGGTAACTGGAAAATAGGAAATAGATTTTGATTTCAACATTTTGAAAGAGAAAGGGTTAGTTACCACCAAGGACATAGACAAACAAAGTACAGGACAAGACAATGCATTTTGATCTCTTGGGTCCTCTTCAGGCAAAATCAAGTAACAAAACAGAGAAAGAGAAACCACTTATCTGATCATGGTGGAGCAAACTGGTAAAATGGCCGCCGGATGGAAACGAGGGAATCACACATACACGCCCACGCACGCATGCATGTACGCACGCACGCACACATGCACGTTAAACTGAGGAAAACAACAACACACACACACACACACACAAAAAAACTAAGGGCCCATATCTACTGCTATTCAGAAACATCAGTTCTGTGTGACCACATTTATATCC
>JADBJO010003958.1:0-5000 GCA_016801955.1 Conus betulinus | reverse complement strand
TCTTAGTTACAGTACTCATTTTGGCTTGCCGAGTCCACAGCCACATTTAGTTCATCCCGCTTCAGCCCCAGCACCACCAGTCCTGAAGGAGCAATTGCAAGATCATGTCATCATGAGATTTGTTGTGTCCTCTGAAATACTAGCTGTCAGACCAGCATTTGATGTCCAACAGATAGGAGAGAAAACTGCAGCCAGGGAATCATTTGTTTCCAAGGCAAATGCGCTATCCATCAAGTTACCTTGCTCCATTAATCACCACATGGGTTTTGTCAGTATAATTTTTGATCAACACGAAATGATGTTGCATATATTGATCATATGACTTCTTGCCTGACCGCTAAATCTATCCCCCAAACCTTCCATCTGCTTCTCCTTCCTTTACTGCCGTTAGATTACTTTGTTGGTAGTGTAATACTACCACTTGTAATACTACCACTCAAAAAATAACCTCCAAAAACTATGCAGAATTTTTTTTTAAGTAAGGAATTTGGGGGGATGTGGGCATGGGGGGAGTCCTGAGGTGTATGTGGCATGAAGACATTAAAAGGGTTAACTTTCTCAGCGGGTCACGACTATGCTCATAAGGGGCATTTTGCCACTTTGCCACATGTTTAGAGTATTATCACAGCAGACAAATTGGCCTGGACATGTGGCTATTTAGAATTTTTTGAAAACCTAGTCATTATGTTTTGTAGCTATCCTAAAAAGAAAAATTAAAAGACCCAAACTGGGTGTACTACACACTTTAGGGAGTGTCTGTGCTCTGACTGCAGTGATCTCAGTGCACAGAGGGGTCATAGTGATTTTTGTTGATAATGTTTAGGGTTGGAAAAACTGGGAGAAGCTGAGGCACCATTTTTAAGGCCTTCAAAGTCTGAAAAAAAAAATGACTTGAGTTTGTTAAACTTTGCAAATTTGCAGCTGTCTCAATCAAAATTAGAAAAAAAGGGAGTTCTGCTAGCAAACCTTTTCTTTTTTGTCTTTTTTAATGAGCTTGAGCTTGGATATTTAAACCAAGTGGATCTTTAAAGTGTTTTAAGAGTTTTTAAAATTTGTGCCTTTTTTTAAAACCCACAAAATCTGAATAAAGTTCCAGATAAATGAACACTTGAGTAGAACTAGAAGACATCTTAAATTTATTAGCTTTTATTGTGCTTCCTGCATCAGTCAGAGATCCTGCAAACTCTTTCATTTTAACTTTCACTAATTCTTGCATTTTAATGAATTATCAAGATTTAGTGATGGTAAATCAGTTTTTGAATGAATAGAACGCAACACAACACAAAAATCATACATTGTAATTCATCCTTGTAAAGAGAAATGGATGTAGCTTCATACAAAGCCAAGAACAACCCCAAAATATACGGCTGTACCATTTATTATTTTGCAAGTCTTGAGCATTGTGTGAGTATGATGTAATAGAAAAATTTTACAAATTTACATTTTTTTTTCCAGTTTATGAACAATTTTTCTTTGATGCTGAGTGTGATGTAATATTTTTCATTAAACAAAAAAATATTCAATGACAATTTTTCATTCAGTTTATGAACAATTTTTCTTTGAAACGTTATAGCTGAGCTTTATGACATAGTGATCTTATAAAATCCATTTCAGGGGAAGTAGTTGGCATTTTTTGTGCTGAGACTACTGTATGACATGGTTCTGAACTTGAGAATTTATTAATAAACACATGCACGGCTGGAAAAAAAAGAGGTTGAAATTTTGAAGTGAATAGTTCGCAATGAAATATGAGGGGGAAAAAGTTTGTGAGAAGCATCCATTATGGGAGTGATTAACAGGCACAGGTTTGTTTGTTTGTTTGGTTGGTCATTTAAAAACTGTGCGCAGTGTTTTCAAACTCAGCAAATAAACACATGAGCAGTTGCATGCACACACAAAGAGCATGACACAAACTTTTTTTTTTTTTTTTTTTTTTGTTTCGTCTAATATCCCTAGAGTGGATAGATGTTAAATTTGAAACACACACACACACACACACATACACACACACACACACACACACACACACACGCACACACACACACACACACACACACACACACACACACACACACACACACACACACCCACACTGCAAATGAAGTTGAGTCGATCAAATCCAAGAGGGTGAAATTTGAGTTGGCAACAAACAGTAAATAAAGGAAAATCATATTCTTTGATAAACATATTTTTGTTTTGTTGACAGTTGCTTCTGTGTGATGCCAAATTGTGTTATTCCAGTCGAAAAATCCCAAGTGTGTACATGTATTTAACATATTCTGTAACAGTTAATTTTTTTTTTTTTTTTTTTTTTTTTTTTTAAGTGGTGAAAAATGCCCTCTGGGAATTCTGTGCTGATATTTCCCTCTTTTCTGTGATTCCCATTGACTATACTTTTTTTTTTCTTTTTAATCATACTGTACTGTCACTTGCTGTCTTTCTATGCTTGTGATCCATTCACCTGTCTTTGGTCCAGAAAGTCATTGAATATTTTTCTCTGGTAAAATTCACACAGCATGATGAATGTTGTGCTACAATCAGGGGACTAGGTAGTAACACTGTCTACACTGTTCAGAATGACGCTAGCTGTCTGTGCAGCATTTTTTGACAGTCATTTTTAAGGGTTTGCCTAAGGATATTGTAATTTTCATTGTTAAAGTCATACTTAAAAGATCTGCAGTGATAAACAAAGGAGAATGCCAGGAGCCCTCTCGGCAACCTGGTGTTGTTAGCCTCAGGATATCAACAGAGTAGTTACCATGTTTTGAATGTAATGTAGGTGTTTTTGAATGTAATATAGGTGTTTATGCATTTTTTTTTTTTTTTGAGGGATTGGATTTCATTGCCTTGAGCAGTGACAGCGTGGGAAAGGGACTGAGTTGTTGGTCAATCTTTGATGATGGTGATAATGGTAACTAGTGAAAACAGTCATGAAAAGTGATGATGATAATGAGAACGATTAAAACCTAAAGATGTTGCTTCAGAGATATGTATGGACCTTTTCATTTTCAGATGAAATGTATGAGGTGCTCCCCAGTCCCATGCATGTCCACTTCCCATTTCCTGGAAATGGTGGTCTTCACCTTCAACATCTTGAAACTGTACATGTGAGTGCATGGTAGTGTGGAGTGTGGAGGATAATGGTTGATAGTGTGTAGTGTGCAAGACAATGGATTGTAGTGTGCACTGTCCAAGTTTGAACTATAAGTGTACTGTGCAAGTCTGTGGTTTGTATGTGTACTGTGGAAGTCTGGATAGCGGTGTGTAATGTAGAAGTCTGTGGATTGTGTTGTGTGTCAGTGTGTGGATTGCATGAAAGCTGTGAAAGTCTATGGATTGATTGTGCACTGTGAATTATAGTGTGCACTGTGGAAGTCTATGGACTGGTTATGTACTGTGCCAGTTTGTTGATCTTATGTACTGTTGAACTCTATGGATTCATTGTGCACTGTGAATTGAAGTGTGTACTGTGGAAAGTCTATGGATTAATTGTGGACTGTGCCAGTCAGTGATTTTATGTGTCCTGTGGGAATCTGTGGTTGTGTATATATATGTACTGTGCGAATCTGTTGATTGTATGTGAATTGTAGAAGTTTGCGGATAGCAGTGTGTTTCTGTGGAAGTCCACAGATTGTGTACTATGCGAAACTGGATTGTAGTGTGTACTGTGCAAGTCTTGATCATGTACTGTGCCAATCAATCAATGGATATTATGTGTACTGTGAAGTCTCTGCACAGTGTAGAACTGTGGATTAAATGTTTACTGTGAAAATCTGAATTGTATATGTACTTTGTAAGTTTGTGGATTGTATGTGCACTATGCCACTGTGTGGATTGTATGTATACTTTGCAAGTATATGAACTGTATATGTGCTGTACACGTTTGTGGTTTGTGTTGTGTACTGACTGGAAGTCTGTGGATTGTGTGTGTACTGTGAATGTCTGTAGATTATAGTTTGTACAGGGGAAGGTTGTGGATTATGTTGTGAACTATTACATTCTGTTGATTGTATTGCGTACTATGCAAATCGGTGGCTTGTATGTGTAATGTGCAAGTCTGCTGATTGTACATAGTGTGCACGTCTGTGGATTACATTGTGTACTGACTGAACATATGTACAGTGGATTATAGTGTGTACAGTGGAAGGTTGCAGATTATGTTGTGTACTGTGGCAGTCTGTGGATAGTATTGTGTTAGAACTGTCAAAGTTTGAGATTGTATGTGTACTATGCATGTCATGGATTGTATGCTTTGTCAGTCTGTGATTACATTGTGTACAGTGGAAGTCTGTGGATTGCATTGTATGTAGTGAATGTAAGTTGATTGTTTGAGTGCTGTCAAAGTTTGTGGATAATAGTGTGTGCTGTGCAAGTCTATGCATTGTATTCAATGCAGTTTTGTTAATTGTACGCCTTGCGAGTTTGTGGATTCTATAATGTGTGTTCCTGGGTTGCATGTTATGCTAGTCAGTGTATTGTGTACAGTGCAAAACTGCAAGAGTATGAGTTGTATGCTGCATAGTTTGGTGGATGTCTACTGTGCAACTGTGTAGATTGTGTACACTGTAAGTGTGTAGATAGTAAGCTGTGTAATTCTGTGGATTGTATACTGTGCAGTTTTGTGGATTGTGAACTGTGCAGCTGTTAGGATTTTAGACTATGCAATCATGTGGATTGTATGTGATGCCATTCAGTGGACTGTATGCTGTGCAGTCCTGTGGATTGAGTATTGTGCTGCTGTGTGGTTTGCATGATAATGCAGTTGTGTGGATGTTGCTGTTTGCTGTACAAGTTTATGAATGTTACAATTTTCCATCATGGATACATTTTATTGTTTACTATACAAGTATGCATGTCTTAGATCCTTTCTATTAAGAATCAAAGCTAGACTCAGTTGGGGATGAAGAGCGACATCATGAATTATTGTTGGGTTCCAAAGTCAGTAAACATATTATTTGTTTAGAACTGTATGCTTACAAGTCTAAATGTGCATGTGTTTC
>JADBJO010003957.1:182205-219789 GCA_016801955.1 Conus betulinus | reverse complement strand
CCCACTCCCCCACATTACCCCCCACCTAACCTATACAAGTAGAACCACCAGAACCTTTGTGTATTGTATCCACCATGCCACGCTCAAAAGAATTGTTGGAGATGGGGGTAATATAATCCCAACACTAACTACATCCTCTTTCAAATCTTTCACCAACCCCCTTTTTTAAATACAACTGACATATTTCCAAATCCCTATGATAATTCCCAACCTTTCATAACATGGCAATAAATGGAATGTATAGATATTTTATACGATATAGTGAAACTAAAAAAAACGTATCATCAATTTTTTGTAAAATGATTATACTAACATTGTATGACATATCATTATTGTGTGTAAATGTAATTAACATACTTCAAAATCCCTGTGATTCAGCCAGTTTCATAACATGGCAAAGCCCGAAATTAGATGTATCATATAAAGTCATAGTGAGACAACGAAAAGTAGTATAGATATTGTAAATGACATGGCACCAAAGTGAAAAGTATTTCACGTTTTTAAAATCCCTATGACTGAGCAAGCTCCATATCATGGCATCTGAAAAGAAACAGGTAACGCTTCAGAAAGACTGAACCAAAGAAAATTTATGTGACCGATAAGTGTCACCATTGCATCCCTTTTTGCTTCGTTTAGTTGCCCTAACCACGAAAGCTCCAAGTTGTGCCTGGGACTGTTGTTTTAAAATTCGGCACAAAACCATCTGTTCCTAGACTCTTTTCCATTCTGCATTGCTTTTCAAAGCATGGCCTGCTTTTTGAAGAGTAATTTCCCCATCTAAAACATTGTTTCTCCTCTTGTGTAAGCTGTGATACCTCTTTTACTAATTTCATGTATTTCACAAGATTGTTTTCATTCATTTTGCAAAAGCTTACTGTAGAAGTGAAGTGAAACGACTGCAGGCGAAATCTAAACAAATCTTAAATAAATGTCAGCGAACCGCCCCAGAGAAACGTGGACAAACGAGTCACAAGACAAACCACAAAAAGGTTTTGAAAAAGAAAGTCAACAAAAACAGAAAGAGTGTTTCATTGCGAGAGAAAAAAACTGTGGAAGAATTTTTTCCACTGCTTCTATCCACCTGGCCGATGAACGATGCAAAGCGCCCTTCCACAGTTTTTTTTCTCGCAGTGAAACACTCTTTCTGTTTTTGTTTGACTTCCGCCACATCTTTTTCTGTTTTGTTCTTTTTCAGTGATTCCATTCCTGTAATGAGCGTGTCTTCTCTTTTTTGTTTTGTTTTTTTGGTTTTTTTTTTCTTTTTTTTTTGTTTCTCTTCTTTGTCTTTTTTTTTTTTTATTGTTCTGGTTCCTCTGTTAACTTGCCATCATGTTTTGAAAACTTTTGCTATCTGTTCATTTATACATATTGAATGTGGTTTGTCTTGTGACTCGTTTTGTCCCGTTTCTCTGGGCGGTTCGCTGACATTTATTTAAGATTTGTTACTGTAGAAGTTTAACGCCTTCGTCTTTTTATTTGTTCTGGTTCCTCTGTTAACTTGCCATCATGTTTTGAAACTTTTGCTATCTGTTCATTTATACAATATCTCTTCCCAAGACTGCTGATGTATTTAAATTTTTTCCACTGCTTCTATCCACCTGGCCGATGAACGATGCAAAGCGCCTTCCACAGTTTTTTTCTCGCAATGAACACTCTTTCTGTTTTTGTTTGACTTCCGCCACATCTTTTTCTGTTTTGTTCTTTTTCAGTGATTCCATTCCTGTAATGAGCGTGTCTTCTCTTTTTTGTTTTTTTTTTTTTTTTGGTTTTTTTTTTTTTTTTGTTTCTTCTTTGTGTCTTTTTTTTATTGTAAATGACATTGCTTTCGATCCTATTTCAGTAATAGAAAAACAAATCTAGGAAAACTGGATCATACACTTTTTTATTAAATGTCAGGACTTGGCATATAATTCTTTATACTTGTATCGCATTGTTCTACTGCATCTTCTTGTTAACGTTTTGGATTTCCGTCTGAACCACGTGTACATGATTTTCACCTTTTAGTAGTGAGCAATTTAATTTCCAGGAAGTGTTTCCTTTTTTTTTCCTTTCCCGAATGCCAAACGTACTGTTATTAATGAACGATCCGTTCGATAGTCCGGTAAGATAGCAGTGTCTTTAAAGTAAAAATTTAGATAATCTGACACGAGGAAACGGTCAAGTCAACTTTGTTTTCCTACGCCAAGTGAAACACGTACTTTCTGGATTGTTTTCTCTCCAGATATCTGTAAGAACAAATTCTGTCATCATGTTTTTCAATGATCTGCTTTGCTTTTGGTTGTTGTTACATGTTTGTAATTGCCGTTGTTTAGTGCTGGGTACATGACAAGGTTACAGTTTTCCAACTGCTGCGATATTATAATTATTGTCTTGTTTTATATTGGCCATAAGTTCCTGGTAAAACTGAGGGGAATCCTTGTTTAGATTCTCTTCTCAGGACTCTAAGTGAATACGGTCCCTGGGGTGTAGGAAAAAAGAGAGTGGAACTCAGGGGTGTTCACCTGCTGAGGCGACTGGATGAGAAATCGTCATTCATTGCGGCACTGGTCGAGCTGTCAAGAAAGAAGACAATGTAAGAAGCAAATGTATGTAATTGTAACTAGGCTTGACCTAGAGAGGGGGTTAAGCCCCAAGTTTGAATATGTAGGCTGCGGTATTGGGCTGGAGGCCAGACCCAAGTACACACTTAGGGTAACGTGGATATGTGGATCCAGTTTTGATTAATTGTATAATTCGGCATTCTTTTGTTTTGAGATCGATATTGAAACCCCTGATCCACATATCTGGTAGGTAGATTGTCGTTCGAGAATTCGATGAGAATCGGTGAGTACCCTTTTTTATATCATTTTCATTTTATAAGTCGTCTGTATTACAGGACCGTATATTGTGGGATTTTTTGGAGTCCTGAACAAGTCTGAGAGCAGCGCCAGTCGCCCAGTTCAGGGAAACACACTGACGGGAGTCCGATGGACCAGTAGCCTGGGGAAGATATTAACCCGCCGAATCGGGGCGATTCTATTTGTTACCCCCCGCTATGTCGTGAAATCTTTATTTGGTATCCCGCTGCGCCGGGAAGGAGAGTTCTGAGTGGAATTCGATGCAACTCAGAGATGGAAAAAAAATATATGATTTTGAATCTTTGGGATTTGAGTCCCCATACTGTACTGTGAAATGTCATGAATTTTATGGAAATGACAATAAATGTAGAAAACCAATGGAAGTTAAAAAGAATATGTATTGGCTGAGATGACGTGCAAGCTTGATTGAGGGGTTAATATGCTTTAATATACTTTTGGAGAGAAAAATAAGAAAGAAATAAAAACCCCGCTGAGGTTTTGTTGACCAGGGGGAGAAATTTTCGTAAAATCTTTATAGTGATATTTGTGTGATTGGAGTCAGATTGCGGTTGTGTGCCCGGAGAGGTCGAGTCTCGTGTGCAGGTGTATGCGATTGCGCGCGTGTGGGCGAGGCACGGCCATTGTGACAGTGGTGACCCCGACTTGTCGGTAAATCACGTGTGAATGTGTTAGCTGAGCTGAGTTTTTTTTCTTTTTTCTCCTCAAGTATTCAACCCCCCCCCCCCCTCTATTATAGTTTGATTGTTTTTCCCCTCTCGATTGAAAAGATATTGTTTTACCCCCCCACCCCCCCCTTTTTGTAATAGAGAAAGAAAAGGATACCGCTTGTGCCCCTCTGAATTTTGGGATAAGTTTTTTCTCCCCTCTTTTAATATATGATTTTTAGAGAGTAAATAAGTAGGTGGCGCATTGTTAAATATTTGCTTGAATTATTTTGTTGATCGGTTGATTGGATTGTATTGGTGTGTGAGTGAGTTTGTTTATTTTCAGTGCGAGTGAGTACTTCTCTCTCTCTGTTTTCTGACTCTGCAGGATTTCCATATGATTTTTTTTTTTTTTTGTCCCTATTTTTTTTTTTACTCCCCAGATCGGTGAGCCCCCCACCGCTTCTCGCTAAAATTGAGCGATTAGTTCAAGAGTGGGAGTAGCCTTGATCGTCCTTCAATAGTTGTTTTTTTTGTTGCTTCTTTCTCTGCCCTATCGTTTTATTTCATATTGTCCCCTCTTCCCAGAGTTTTGAAACCGACCTTGCCTCCTTCTACAGGACAGAGGTTGGCAAGTGGCGGAAAAACTCACCCTAATAAAACATATTTTGTCAGAAATTAGTTTGAGTTGGTGTGGACTTACTTTTGTTTTCTTTGTTGTTTGACATTTGAAATTTTGTTTTTGTATTCTAGCTTTGGAACATTATTTCCGATCGTTTTTTCTTGTGCTTATTGAGTGAGTGTTCGGAATCAGCTTTTCGTTGAAAGTAAAGGGCTCAATTTTATTCACAAGGATTTTATTTCATTGTGTTAAAAACATCATTTTTTTTTTTTTCTTTTTCTTTTTCCCCATTCCAGTGCTTTTGGGTGCAATTTCCAATTTTTGTGTTTTACTAAGATCAATTCAAAATGGAATCCTCCTTCAAACAATATTTGGCCGAAGCGAAGGAGTTAGGGCTACAAGGTGATGAGGTGACGACCTATATAAACGAGCAGAGGAAGTTCGAGAGAGAAGAGCGTGCGCGTGCGAGGGAAGAACGAAACAAAGAGAGAGAGAGAAAGAGGAAAAAGACAAAGAGCGAGAGGAGAGACAGAGAGAGAGAGAGAGAGAGAAAGAGAGGAAGAGAGAGGAAAGACAAAGGGAGAGAGAACAGGTGTTTAAAGCAGAGGGAGTTTGGATTTGGAGTTTGAAAGGATCCGTATCCAAAGGGCGGAGGCAGCAGAGGACGTTGAGGAAGTTGGAGGCGATTCTACTCATTCAAAAGTGTTTCAGGAAAGTCTCCCCTATATTCCAAAACTGCCTGTCTTTGATGAGAACAAAGACGAAATTGATGCTTTTTTGTACCGTTTTGAAACTCATGCTACAACTTGTGGCTGGCCAAAGGGCGCAAGAGAAAAGCCAAAGAGCGAGAGGAGAGACAGAGAGAGATAGGTCTCAGAGACAGAGATGAAAGAGAGGACCAGACAAGGGAGAGAGAACAGGGTTAACGCAGAGGGAGTTGGATCTTGGAGTTTGAAAAGCATCCGCATCCAAGGTCGAGGCAGCAGAGGACTTGAGGGAAGTGTAGAGGCGTTCTCTCTACTCATTAGATTCAAAAGTGTATTTTCAGAAATCAAGTCCCCTATATTCATCCAACCTGCCTGTCCGTTTGATGAGTAACACAGACCGAATTTTTCGATGTCTTTTTTGTACCGTTTTCTGTGAGCTCATTCTAGCACTATGTCGGCTGGCTCATTGGATAAATGGCGCTCTGTATATTGCGGCACCT
Organism: Conus betulinus; assembly: GCA_016801955.1. NCBI lineage: Eukaryota > Metazoa > Mollusca > Gastropoda > Neogastropoda > Conidae > Conus > Conus betulinus. Next base: position 214,458 of record JADBJO010003957.1, on the reverse strand, counting down.
GATTCAAGCGGGAAGCGCCTTAACTTTGAGTTCAATTCGTTATCCGCTATTAACTCACGATATTGCGGCACCGAAAGATCCGAGCTTCCCCATCCACCAAACAGAGATTTCCAGCTGCACGCCTAGGAAGGCTTCCGCGATAACAGTTCGCCTTCGCTCTGCTACATCAACACGGAGAAGGGAATACTCTGTGCTACCTGGCCTAATTCTGACATTATAAACTAAGCACTTCGTCGCTTTTTCGATCGCTAAATTAGGAACTTTTCGAAGGTTATGCGAAACTTGATTCTTTGATTTTCTTTGACGACGCTTTATTCGATCAATACGTAGAGTCAGGATTTCACAAAGCGTGCGCCAACAGATCTGGCAGTACTTTTTTAAAAGTGCGTCAATATAAATCAATGTCCGATGTTGTCACAGGCACTTGACCCGCAGTGGCGACCATGCTTAACAGAACCTGCAGTTGGGCCGGAAAAACTAACTGCGCCAAGAGAGACGAATCGATGCCCTTATCGTCGAAACTATGTGTTACAGCTCAAAGTTCACTTCTAGCTCAGCAGTCCGTGGGTTTTGCCCCGTGGACGCGACATTTTCACTGGTGCAAGACACGTTCTCTCAATGTGGCCAGGCCACAGCGTGTCGCCGTGCCAAGCTCGTCATAAATTTTTGGGAGTCTTAACTGTCCGACAATTGATCAGATGGCCGCATTCTGAGATACAGAGGTTACCGTCCTTGCAGGATCGTCCAGACACCCGCTGTTTGCGCCAATTTTTCAGACCGTCCTCGCTCCGCCCCACGGTCGTGGATTCTTTCGTGGTCCAAGGTCTTCCACTCAAAGAGGTCAGTTTCTCCCGAATCAAGGTCTCTTCCGGATTCCTTGAAACATCAAATCTGCGCATGTCTGGTGAAAGAAGGAAAATTGTTGTGAGTAACGGGCGCGTGTCCACATCAACTCAGTGATGCAGCGAAGAAAATCGCCGCTGCCTGCCTAATTGTGTCCGCAGGTCATGAGACATTAAAAGAGTTGCACACATGTAATGGTGTACTCATGTGTGCGACAGATGGTCTCTATCTGAGAGACCAACGTTCGTCCAGTGTGAAAATCTTCAGGGCCATCCGTGCTGACAATCGAGTATATCCACGTCTTAGCTCTACTACTCGTCGGTAGTCTCCGCAGTCTCATCATTTGTCTTTGCCGGCCATCAATTAAACTCCTCCCCTGGATGAGACTGCAGCACGTGTGTCCGTTCGTGTTAAATGGTATTAGTCGTCGCAGGGTCGAGGATTAATTTCTCCTAATCAGCTAGTAGCATCGTTTTCTGCACTCCTCTTATTTTTTCTGGTCCGTCTGTGGGGCCTGTGGTCGTTATCTGAATCGGAGACCATCACAGCATTCGTTTCACTTCTTGGAAAATCCTACTACAGGGGTCGGTTCAATTCCGTCCCTGCTCCAGGGTCTCGGAGCTACTGTCTACACCTACCACTTGGGGTGCGGGGTAAAGTCTAGCAAACATACCACTCATGATAGGACAATAGCGTGAGAAGGCCATGCGCCAAAACCTTTGCGGGTCCCACGATCCTACTTCCTTTGTGTTGCGGTAGGTGCTCAACAGAGAGTAGCTTGCATACATAAAAAGCCATGGCAGAGACGCACTCGACACAAACTTTTGTCATTGCACTTTATGACGAGTCCTGTAACTGTCTAAAGGTGCCACACTCCATGAGTATGTCAGCACACCTACGACATTGTTTGCGCAATGCGTACATACTTTGCTCTCGTCTATCTCAACTGATTTCCTAGAAGAGTGATTGAATGACTGTCGTCAGACTCGTATTGTTGCTCCCCAAAGCGGATTCTGCCGTTCGACAATTGCCTGCTACCCCACTGCGCATGATTCTGTCTGTCTTCTTGTCCGCGGTCAGATGTGTCGCTTAAACGTGACGCTGGTCAACGTGTCCCAATCTGTCAGCTTGGTGGCTACGTTTGGCTGCCTTCCATTTTCACGTCTGCCGGTTTCACGACCTATTGTCCACTCATGTTACCCAGTGTCCAAAGCACGCGTCGCCCGAAACTCTCGGGTTTCCTCTGTGTCTCTCCCTTGTTACCAAGATGCCACCGTTCCTCTGCATCATCATGTCCCTTCCTTTCTCCAGAGAAGTCGCCATTGTGAATATCTGTCGGCGCACATTATTACCCGTTCATCTTCTGGCTCTCCGCTTATGTCCGTTCAGATATGGGGACACCGCGTGCCCGACCACGTTCGTGCCCGGAATCTATTCCAGCTGAAAAGGATCGTTCTACTACTGTTACTGTCTCGTGCCTCTTAGCCTCCTAGCTTCTCCTCCCGTTCTCTTTTCTTGGATGGTCTCCTCGCTCCTTCTGTCAGATCCTCACGGATTGTCTGGTACACAGGCTTTGTGTCTGCTCTTGGGAGGGGGTTGCTGCAAGAACTTTATAGACTGCTGTCTTCTATCGATCCCAGTAAACCACTTCACTCCCCTACCACCCTCAATCTAATGGGATGGTCTTAGAACGTTTCAATGGCACTCTGCAGACTATGCCTTCAGAAGGATTTTGCCGTGAACGTCCTTCTGACTGGTACAGGTATATATCCAGCAGTCCTGTTTGCTTACCGTGAGTTGCCCAACGCCACTTTGGGGATGATTTTCGCACGTTTGAGCTGTTTGTTCGGACATTCTCCTCGCGGGCCCCTTTCTTTACTTGCTAGCTGTTGGACTGGTAGGAGTCCAGTCCTGAAGAAAAAATGTGTACCAATATGTGTATGACCTACACAATCGCATCTTGGACAGTTGCAGATAGCGCAACCAAACATCTGACAAGAACACCGACCAAATACAAAGTGTTTGCTGACAGGAATCTAATCCTCGTTCTTTGGCTTTAAGACAAGGTGTTAGTGAAGTTTGCGAACGGACGGAGCACATAAACTGGGCTCCAGAATGCCGAAAGGCCTGCACGTGTTGTCGGCATGATATGCTTCTTTTGGACGTGTGGACATTCATTTCAGCTGGTTATGCTTCTTGTGGCATGACGAAAAAAATAAACCTGTTGTCTACCTCAGCGATGGGACCAATTGCTTAAACATTCTGCGCCTATCATTGTTAAAAAATCGATTGGGTGCCGGGGGGTCACAAAAAATAAAAAAAAAAAACGAACATGTGGTGGGGGGTCGTTACGAATTAACTCGCCAACGCAAAAAGAAAGTTCATGCAAATGCGGGGTATCCAATGAAAAACTGGAAGTTTTTTGTGTCCGTAAATGAAATATCAAAAAACTAAAATAGGACGATTCGTCCTGAGGCAAAAATGTTGACAAGATATGGTCGGTACAAATCACCCTCTTCGCAAGAAACAAGTTAGATCACGTTTGGTCTACTTTCCTATTAGCGTACATGCATACGTAACCACATTTTCGCTAGAAAATGTAGGTTACTGGCGAACCCTCAAAATGTGAGCTTATCTCCACCACGAGATAGAGAAACCGCAGACAAATTCAGTGACGAGACTGATCAACAAAGAGTGTGCCTAGAGAACGAGTGGCAAGAGCATTTTGGAACTAGATTCCCAGTTCCTCCTCCTCCCAGATTCTTCATTCAAGGGATTTTGTCTTGCGCACCGGATGCGAGCAGTACAGAGGCATGGGGGTTTGTCTCATCAAGGAGAAAAATGGCTTTACTCAAGGGCACCTAAAACTGTGACAGGTATGGCAACGTAAAAGATTCTCGTCAACCTCAACAAAGAGTAACTCCACTAAGTTAGAGGGCGAGAAGTTGTCTCGCTATGTGTATGGGCGTTAGAGTAAGTTTCTCCAGGTTCTTTCAGGAGAAGGCGTTGTGTAAATTACAAACAACAATGCGCCACGGTGTAAATGTAGATGGCGTGAACCTTCAAGACACCACAAATACACCATCCGGTGCGAAGGCGATTGAGCGTTCGGGCGTCATGTCCGAGCCTGGGGAGAGCGCGGAAGAGAGTATTGAAAAAAGAAAAAAGATGGGGGGTGAGTTTGTAGAGGTCGAAGCCCAATTCCTGGTACACTATACATGGTATATGTTATTTGGGCTAGAACAGACAGTGCTGGTCGGCCGAGATAGAAAGTACTGCAACGAATTACAAACAGCAATGTGACTGGCAGCACTCAGACAGTGGGCATAAATGAGGGGGGGGCCACCCATGCTAATCGGTCATGCGTTGCCAGACATTAGGAGGACGCTTAAGGTGACGTATGACACTTGCCCATTTGTTGCCTATTTTGGGTAAGGGAAGCTCCAGAAGTGTACAGAGCCTGTAGTAGCTACGCGATGTGGAAATTTGAGGCGGGCTGGGTAGTATGTGGGCACAAATTAGTGCTCTCTAGGGAAGTAAAGGGGTATTAAACTATGTGATGATTTAAGCTCGTGTCAAATACGTGATGAGCACGTACGACTAAGCAACATAGGTTTCATGGGCGTCGTACAATCAAGATGAGTGGTGGATGAACTCAGCCCAAAGATTCTATGTTGTGTTCTCCTTCATTCTGTAGTGTCATAAAGCTTCGTCATGACTGGTGTGGATGATACCTCTATCACATTACTTATGACTTGTAAGACACGATTCTAGTTAACCCCCACTCACGGGGCGACCCAAAACCGAAAAAGGGCCATTTCATTGCATGCGTGTACAGGTCAGATACAATTCTACCCCTAATCATCATTAGAAAATCTAAAAAACCGACATAGTCCATTATGATGCACAGTTGCAGCGTTTATAGGAAAAGGGGGGTCTGTTGGTATGAGAGAACCACGAATCAAACACAATAGGGGTATAATGGGATGCAAGGCCTGGTTTTGTCGATTGTGCGTGGATTATTGAGGTGGAGTAAAAAAGACTAAACAGAGTGGATTCCAGGGGGGGGGTGTATCTGGACGTATTCCGCTGTTTCATTTTGAAGTACAAATGGTGGCAAACATATGGGATAATGGTAGAATACGTCTAATATGCATTGAGTCGGTGACGAGTACGGACGATAACCTATGCAACGGGTATTTGTAGTTGTCAGCGGATGAATGTGTAGCTACGTGGCAGTGCGCGAGTAACGTTTGTGCTAATCCGCGGGAAACACCACATGTTCACAAATAGATTTGCACCGGATTTATGAAATAGCGGTAAAACCTATCTTAGATGACTAAATGAATATGCCCCCTATAATGTGAGAGAACGGAGTTGCCCCTTACATATAGTGGGCAAAAGTTCGAATGCCTCTGGGGAGGTGTGGGTATGTCTGACGCGCCTCAGTGTGGAGGCCAGTGTGATGAATAAATTATTAGATGAAATGGGAGTTGGTTTGATATCTGGGGGTGGTGAAGGGGGTGTTTTCGCCTGTAAAAGATGAAGGAGTGCCGATGGCCATGGACTTTTTAGAGTTTTGGGTAGACAGTGATGTGAGGTATAACTGAAGTTGAATACGGTCCTGGTGTAGGAAACAGAGGAGTGGAACCTCAGGTGTTCACAGCTCTGAGGGAATGGGGCGGGGCAACTGGATGAAAAATAAATGTCGGGTTGCAAGTATTGGCATGGTGGGCAACGGCCCTGTGGGTCGAAATACTATGGATATATATGTAGAAATATGATTAATTTTTGGTTGGTGATTGGCCAGCGAAAGAAGACAATGGAAAGACTACAGGACAATGTACGTGGTGGAAGGAGATGATAACGTGCTTGACCTAGAAGAATAAAAGGTGGTATAAAAAAATTTTAAGACCCCATTTTTACCATAAGGGCGTAGAGCGTGAGGTGAAGGATATAGTGGCTGGATGCCAGACGCACGGAAACCACACTAGGTGAAAAGTAAGGAAGTATGGATGGATCACCGTTGTTGAATTAATTGCTAATATCTGGCATCCTTATTTGGAATTGTGAGATACGGGGTGATTGACGAGACAAACCCCCTAGCCACACAAGGATGCTGAAGTGGTAGCTGTTTGAATCGTTGCGAAATATCGTGACATTGAGAAGAAAATAAAACGGGTGTGGTAGCTGTGTTAGGGGGATCGTGGGGGTGGGGTGGGCGATTTCTCAGTAATAACGGGCTGAATTCAGGGACCGGTTACGTGTAGATGGGATTTGGGGGTGTTGGAGTCCGGGCACAGATGCTAAGAAAAAAGACGTAAGAGAACCACAAAAATCAACATACAAAGGACAACAGTTTAAAGATGGAAACACATAGAATATTCAAGAGTCCCAGATGGAGCATAGACCGGGACTAAATGATTTAACAACGCGCAACGGGCGTCAGGGGTCACGTGCGTAAAAATAGGCTGAGATGACATGCAAGCTTGATTGAGGGGTTAATATGCTTTAATATACTTTGGAGAGAAAATAAGAAAGAAATAAAAACCCCGCTGAGATTGTTGACCAGGGGGAGAAATTTTCGTAAAATCTTTATAGTGATATTTGTGTGATTGGAGTCAGATTGCGGTTGTGCCCGGAGAGGTCGAGTCTCGTGTGCAGGTGTATGCGATTGCGCGCGTGTGGGCGAGGCACAGCCATTGTGACATTGTCGTTGTTTTTTTTTGTTTGTTTGTTTTTTTTTTGTTTGTTTTGTTTTTTTCATGGCAGAGAAAGATGAATTTTATTATGAATTCAAAGTATTGGTAAAATCGAACTACACCTCCTGAGTTAGATTTTTATGATGCAAAATATGCTTTGCAGCCCCATTCAGATTTCACATGTGATTCTTTTTGTATTGAAATATGTCTCCTGTAGACAATAGACAAAGCGTTGTTTTTGTTTCAAATAATGTTGAACATCTCTTCACTTTTACAATCTCCCAATCCTTGACCATTTAGGGGAGAAACGATGAGACTATTTATAGTTTAGTAAGACTTTTAGCACAAAAAAAAACGAGCTATGGAGTGTAGTCAAATATGGTAATACAATAAAAACCCACACAAGGCATGAATACATAGCTTTTTTCCCCATTTTTTTTCGTCGTTTCACCATTTGTGCCTTCTAATATTGTATACCTGTAAAAGAAACGCATTCATACCAATGCGTTACAATTTACAAAGGAGACAGAAGTGGGGGAAACTTTTTTGTAAAAGACGTCATAACATTAATGACGCTCCCACGTTGTCCATTGCCCTTGCTGGCTCTGCTGGACTGCTTTTTGGAGTCTTTGCTGGTCTTCTTCTTTTCTCATCTCCTGAATCATCATGTCTCTTTTGGCTTTTCCTTTGGCCTTTGACCACCATTCAGTTTTGGTCACCCCCAGTCCTTGTCTGTTGGTCTGTGTGTGTCCTGTTATTTCTCTGATCTTGAGACTTTCTTTTGCAGAATCCATTGCCTCTTGAACTTTCCATTTCCTGCCTGTCTTCAGCTGGGCTTGATTGCTTCAACCACCTTGTCTCCTGAGTCCTCCAGCATGCTTTGAAGTCTGATCTTCCCTGCTTTATATTCCTCCAGGATGGATTTCAGTGGTAGTTTCAGCTTTGCTTGGCGACAGTACAGCGCTATGTCAGTCAGACAGGTGGGACACCAAGCCATTTCCTTGTGAACTTGTTGATTTTGGATTCCATTGCTTCCACTATGCTGGTGCAGATGTCGTATATCATCAGAGGCCATAGGAGCTTTGGTATCAGCATGAACTGCACACACCAGACCTTGTATTTGCCAGGGAGCCCACACTGGTCAATGGTCTCCAAGCCTTCTTCCGACATCTGTTTGGTTTCTTTTGCTCTTCGTGTGTCTTTCAGCGTATCATCATACCATCTTCCAAGGCTCTTGACTGGCTCTTCTGTTACTGTTGGAATGGTCTGGTTGGCAACACTGAAGACCACAGATTCGGCCACTTTTTCTTTCCTCAGTGAGAGACTCCGTGATTTCTTTGGCTTGAACTTCATTCTGGATGAGGCAACTATGTCGTCCAGCCTCTCCAGCACGTGTCGTGTCTCGTCTTCTCTGGATGAAATCACTGTAGTGTCATCCATGAAGGCCTTGAGGGGGGGCATCTTGTATCCATCGCCAAGGTCTGTTTGTCTTGTGTTGCTTGTTGCTGCTTTCAAGATGACTTCCATTGCCAACACGAACAGTATTGGGGAAATTGCACAGCCCATTGCAATGCAAACTTCCAAGTTGATCCAATCTGTTGTGTACTCCTTGGTAGAGAAACCGCATTGAGAAGCCATTGAAGTACTTCTTGAGCATGTCGCAGATGTTCTTCGGCACAGGGTACATCTTAAGAGCCAACTGTATCATCTCATGGGGTACAGATCCATATGCGTTTGCCAGGTCGACCCACACAACGTCCAGGTCTCTCTTTTCTGTGTTTTTGCTCTTTGGATTGCGTCCCAGATCATTGTGGCGTGTTCTACACAGCCAGCCACGCCTGGAATGCCACCTTTCAGGACTGACAGTGAGGGTACTCTTTGCGAAATTTTTGTGGAATAAACAATTCCGGCTAACTCTGAGTTTTCAAACAAACCTAAATGTAATAAACACCACTCACCATTTTTTGAAGGTATTCCAAAATGTGAAAGGCTGTTGAGATTAGTTTGAATATCTCTATAATTTTTTTTTCCAATGGTCCGCGCGTCCTTTAGTGATGTGTTCTGTTTGTACTCTGAAGGCAACAGGAGACCAAGGGAGCGATTGGAGAAAGTCTTCAGGGTGCACCCTCACCAGAGACATTGAAGAAACGCATTTAGAGAAAGTGAAAGCCTGGAAGGGGGAGGGGGGGGGGGGGGGGGGCAACGCCGAGATTGAAAGTCCAGGGGGCTGTGTAGCTATATTTAAGTCTATTCTAGAACCAAGCCGAAGACAATTATGTAGAGATTGGCTGTGGACTAAACATGGAATACGGAATACAAAAATTGCGCAACGGCGATTGGTTCCCGTTTAAGTGGGGTTTTTCCGCACGAATCATTAAGTGCGATGCACCAACTACGCAGATCTCTCTCTCTCTCTCTCTCTCTCTCTCTCTCTCTCTCTCTCTCTCTCTCTCTCTCTCTCTGTGTGTGTGTGTGTGTGTGTGTGTGTGTGTGTGTGTGTGTGTGTATAAACTCAGCTTCTGCGCATTGCAGTTAATGCTAACAACATGACGGTAGCCAGCGTTGCAACGCCTATAGTAATTTTAGTCCAATTCCACCCCGCTGCCCAATCATCGTTTAAACAGTTACGGAATTGTACAAAACCAGTCCAGCCATTGTTTTGCATTATCCAAGGCTGGAGGACTCGCTCGGCGTAAAGTTGCACCCAGTCAATGACAGAATACACAATCCTGTATTCGGGAGACTTTAGGAAAGCATGTAAAGCAAACTGTCCTGCGTAGTAAAAGTACATTCCAACCCTCCCCCAGTTCAAACTACCCCGAAAAAGTTCGTCTGCCACACACTGGAAACTCTGAAATGTTGTTTCACTCAAAATCAATTTGTTGTTTTCAAAGTATTTGCGTTCTATGTTGTCACAAAGACGTCTCATGGCGGTTTGAACTTCACTGCATGTAACGTAGTCTTTCTTTGGCCCAGAAATCCCATTTTTTTTTCAAATAATACCAAATGTAATCTTCAGCCACAGACCTCATAGAACTCATTGTGAGTCGGTTATAAAACAGTATTCTTACTTTTGACCACGTAGTTAAAGGCAATAAAATACATACAGATAGCAAATCTGGTAATCCTCTTGCCCTATTCTCTCTGTCTTTTTTGTTTAGTCAGGGAAGGGAATACAAACTAGGAAGGGGAAAAATACAGGAACGAAAGTTGTGTACTAAGGCGGCTGTCTCATTGTTGCTACTATAAAGGAACAGGGGGGGGAAAACGGACCACATAGACTATATATACACTGGCGGCGTGTAGTCAGTCGTCAGTTTCCCTTCCACATAGACTATATATACACTGGCGGCGTGTAGTCAGTCTTCAGCATTTCAACATACTTCAGTGAGTGCTTTCTGTGTTTGCCTGTGGTGTCTTTGCCTTTTTCCCCCCAGAGGTAAGTTGATTCTTATGTTCCTTCTTCCACTAATCCGATAGAATAGCTAGTTATTATTTGCAGTAACAACTATTGTGATGCTAACCGCAACTGCTCTTTCTTGCGCGTAGAGTTATGTATCTTTATTGCCTCTTACACACATACACATACAGATACACCCACATCCTTTTAAAACACACAAAATTCTGTTTGTTCAGAAAGCTTACAGAGAGAACAGAGCACCCGACCCAATCCTGGAAAGAACGGGTACACGTTGAGTCCAATATCTTATACCCGCCGAAGCTGACCACGTGTGCGCGGGTACCGACGCCTGCAAGACTACTGAAATTTTACGATTGAACTAAACGTACCCCCCCAAAAAAAAAAAAAAAACGATGTATACTGTCACAGAGTTTTGCAAATGCTTGTAGACAAAGAAACTTTTGTAATTGTAATAAACGTTAGTAAGATTAACCCTGTGTACGAAAACGTCGATCCAGACCTATGGGAAAAGGCGATTAAGCGAATGACTCATGAAGATATTCGTATGGTTTGTTCGGCCCTCAATACAGGAATTGATTTTGACTGCCCAAGGCACGTTCGCCGGCTAAATAGATACGTTAAATATTTATTGTTGAGGCGGGTTTTAACGAACAGAGACCCGTTTCTGTTTATAGACCTGTGTCGCGTGAACAACATCGACACGGTTGATTTTATGAAATGGGTATACGTACGAAACGTGTTTTTGGAAAGAGTTTAACCAGGACAATTGGTTCTACATTCAGATCAGTGGACAAGTCTTTATAACCGTTATGGAGTGGATGATGTTTTATGCGATGGAAACCACCAACTGGAATAGAGCCGTAGCCCTGATAGAAAATGCCTACGTCAAGAAAAGCACCGGCATGATGTTGGTGCATAAGTTAGTGACCAATAGACACTATGACGTTTTGTTACGGTTATACCACTTGCCAAGCGCGCACTAACTAATCGATTGGCAGACAACGTTTATCAAATGTTGTAAGCGAGTGCTGCCCCATCGTACGGAAGAAAAAGAACAACAATTTCTGGAAACCGTTTTATATTTTGAACCAATAACCATCCGTAATGTGAAAAGTGAAGCGGAATGGTTTAAACACCTGTTAATGAGAACCTCTATGTTTTCGTGGATACAAGATCGTATCACCAACACAGCGGTGCCCACGCTACAGGAAAGTTGCCGAACCGCCGTTCTTCGATCGCTTCAGGGATCGACCATACAAGAACGGGAAACCGCTATTGACAAGTGTATAGAGAATAGCGTCATGCGCTCCTTTTTTAAAATTAAAGAGATGATTGTGCTTCAAACATGGGGAACATGCTACTTTGGTTCTTTGCTCTGCTACCAACACATCATCATGATTATCATTATCCTCGCTCCTGCAGCCGTACTCTCGTCGATATTACACCCGGTAATTTAGCTTTGTCTGTCTCTCTTTGGCTCTTAGCTTTGTGTCTGTCTCTCTTTGGCTGCTCTTTCATTGGCTACTCTTTCATTGTTATTGCAATATTAGCTGGCAATGGTCCCAAAAGAAATGTCTCCCGCTCTCTGTGTCTGTGTGTGTGTGTGTGTGTGTGTGTGTGTGTGAGAGAGAGAGAGAGAGAGAGAGAGAGAGAGAGAGAGAGAGAGAGAGAGAGAGAGAGAGAGAGAGAGAGAGACTCGAGCTTATTTAAACTTTTCTGTCTCTGCTGCTGTTTGCGTTTCAGAGTGTTCTGGTGAGAGTAGCTTATTTAAACTTTTCTGTCTCTGCTGCTGCTGTTTTGCGTTTCATAGTATAAAATATAATGTCTTATGCTTCATCTCTTATGGCTTATGTGCCGCTTTGTCTTTCTTATGTCCCGCTTTGTTTTGTTATGTCCGTCTTATTGTTTCTCTTATGTCCCGCTTTGTTCTCTCATGTCCCGCCTTGTTGAGAGGGGGAAAGAAGTTGGATGATGATTGTTGTGTTATAGGTTACTTCGGGACGGACCGACCCGTGCTGTCACCAGCTGGTCACCGTGTCGGGACCTGGAACACGCCTAAGGGGCCAGGAGTGAACGAGTGGCGACTACGTAACGGTCACGCGAACGACTGCAGTCGGGTCACGCAACAAAGGCACGTGCATCGTGCGGACTCAGGGATCAGGGGAACGTCCACCTCAAACGAAACTAGGTCCTTGACACTCCATCACACGCAGCTAGCGTCCTAGACCCAACCCAACCCCTGCCCTGCCTGCGACGATTGTGACCGTGATCACGTGATCTCACAAAAACAAAAAAAAAGTGCTGGTCAGTGAGCGAAAACAAAGCTGTAAGGGACACATATGTGTATATGATCATATTTGTCCACCCTTTTATATTAGCATCTTCTATCTGATAATAATTGTTTCTTCACACTATAATTGTTAGTTTGTATCAGGAATAATTGTTGGTTTCCATTATAGGAGAACATTGTGTATTGTTGTTGAATTCTTTTTGTTTAGTATATATAGATAATTTACTTATTTCAGGAAATAAATATATTTTTTTTTTTTAAATGGCATTTGATAATAATAATTGGGATAACGGGTCCCGACTTCAAGACCAACAGGAACCCCAGCCTGACCTGCACATTCAGGATCACCTCCCACATGTCAGGACATGGCTTGATATATGGGATAATAGTCAGATTATGGCAGCCTCAAACCAAACTCTGTGGCAACGATATGTGGAGTTTTTAAGGATTGCCCCTTTGATAGAAAGGCTAGGAAGAGAACTGCCCAGAGAGGAAAACGATAGGTTAGTGCCTACCCACTTAGGATACATATATAATTTTGAAGAAACTGAGGTCACCCTGATTGAGAGATACTACACCCGTCTGCTCTTGCCACCCCTGCAACAAATGTGTGTGACTATGCTTGTTAACAATTATCGTACGAGTTGTGATGAACTGCCACTCCAACTCAATGCGGAAGTAGAGTATCTTAGGGCTGTTGATTATTATTGGGAGCGACAGTTTTTTTTTTATCGGGATTACTTTTTAAGGATTGCCCCTGATTGAGAAACTGAGGTCACCCTGATTGAGAGAGACTACACCCATCCGCTCTTGCCACCCCTGCAACAAATGTGTGTGACTATGCTTGTTGACAATTATCGTACGAGTTGTAATGAACTGCCACTCCAACTCAATGCGGAAATAGTATCTTAGGGCTGTTGATTATTATTGGGAGCGACAGTTTTTTGTTTATCGGGATTAGTTTTTAAGGATTGCCCCTGATTGAGATTTAAGCTGCACACATAGAAAATGACACTGTTTAGTAGCCTCTTTGGGTTTCTGTGTTCCTGCTTTTTTTTTTTTCTTTTTTTTTAGACCAACAGAATTTATTTCCAGTATGTTGTCTATTATGTTTGTCTGCTGCCTGTCTTATAGATGGCGGCCAGTCCCAAGCCGATACCTACCATCGCAGTCTACTGGAACGAAGAGACTGTGACGGAGTGGTCGGCAAGAGAAGAGCCGCCAAAGAAAAAAAGACGAGTTACCTGCGCGGACAAGGCACGCCGCCTCGCTTTTTAGAAAATGCACAATTAAGCGCACAGGTGGCAGACCTACACGCACAGGTGGCAGACTTACACGCACAGGTGGCAGACCTACACGCACAGGTGGCAGACTTACACGCACAGGTGGCAGACCTACAAACAAAAATAAAAGAGAGTGTCCTTTTTGGCACTCTTCAAACGATTGAAAATAACCGTGTTCAAACAGAAAATCACTGCACAACAAAGGCACAGTTAGAGGTGGTTAAAAAATATGCTAACTTTCTCTTGTCTATGTCTGTGAAGGCATATCCACAGTTTTCTATCCTCTCCCCTGTTTAACTTGCGCGTGCGTGCGTGTGTGTGTGTGTGTGTGTGTGTGTGTGTGTGTGTGTGTGTGTGTGTGTGTGTGTGTGTGTGTGATGGTTTTCCCATTTTTTCCTTCCTTTCTTGATTAATCAGGGAACATCTATATAAAATGGGGGGAAGGGACAATACGGTTAACCATATTGTCCCTTCCCCCCATTTATATAAAGGTCTGTACCATGCTATGACATTTAATACATTGGGTCCTGAAACTATATGACTTCAAATACATTGGGTCCTGAAACTACCACGGAGATCTGCGATGACATGATAGAAGATGAGCCTATGTGGTGTTTGACTGGGACAATACTCTGAAGCTTTACAACAAGGAGACTCGACAGTTGTCCTGCCGAGTGTCCAAGCAGTTCTTGTTGCACCTGAAACACAACCGCCGCTGCAAGTTGTACATCATTAGCGCCATAAGGCCGTCGGCCCTGAACTTGGACACTTTGCTGTTGGAAGTGAACAGACTGGGACTGACCGACGTGTTCACATCGGGCGCGTCCGATGATACGCAGACAGACAAAGTGGTGAATTCTGAATACGCATACAGTGGTAATGTAATTGTTTGCGGCTATGATAAAGCAGAAACATTTATGAAATTGTCATCCTTTAATTCTGCAAGGGGGGATAAAGTGTGCTTTTTTGATGATGAGGAGTGGAACATTAACAACTTCAGCGTTTTGGTGCCCAATAGTAAATGTTATCTTTGTACATGAACGTTTTTGTTTTTTTTTTTTTATGTGCTACACGCGGAGTGAACGACCATGTGTGTATACAGGATTTTAACTTTTGTCGTGTGTGTGGCAGATACTTTCCGCTTAACGAAGCGAAATTTTGTAAATATTTTGGTGCTGGTAGCTGTATAGTAAACGTATATTGAAAGAGAATACGTGTGTGACGATTGTAGCAAGCGCGGATTATGTTGTCCGTGTGCTACACCAAGGTGTAAAAAGCAGTGCTCTTTGCACTAATAGTGGTGAAATACTGTGTTCTCTGTGTTAGTTTGTATTTCGTGTACTTCACACTACAGAGCTGTTTTTTTTTTTTATAATTATGCTTGAAACACATCGCGTTGCTACTTTTACCAGACGTTGACATAATTATCTCTTTTTTTTTTGTCCGGTCAGGCTGACATAAAAAAAAAAACATAGCAGTAAACACTTCAGCACCGCTGATATTTTGAAAAAAAAAAAAAAAATTGCTCCAACGATAACGATTGTCGTTTTTCCGCACGCTGCATATAACTGTGCTCGGTTGCTGTTTATAGTTTTGTACGTTACCAAACATGTAATGTCATTTGGTTATATTTGTCTTGTATTGATTTTGTTTTGTGAATAGATTCATGAACAGATTGTTTTGTGATTTGTAATTAATTTACTGTACTGCACTAAAGAGTTTATGTACTAAAAAACCTTTACCAACGAATGTAATCGGCAAAATACTGTGAACGTTAGCATCTCCTTTAGGCGGGAGAGATTAAGCGATAAGCGAGAGGCTTTCCCGTCGTCTGCTCGTGATGGGTGGGAAACAGCAGCGTCCTGCCTCTGTAGAAGCCGTACTTTCCTTACATGAATTTTCAACAGATCTTGTTCTTTCAACATATGAATACCTTTCAAAAAGTAAAGGTGGAGTCACTGCGGCTTCTCTGTTAACGTTCCTGTTGGAGAAAAAAGCCGTTGGAGAAAAAACCCGCCGCTTGTGAGAAACTGTTGGAGAAAAAGACCGCCGCCTGTTTTACAGACAAGCAGATAGAAAAACAACAGAAGACAAAAAAAAGGCGTTGCTTAGAAGGATACAGGCATTAAAGATGGAAAACCAGCTTTTAAAGAAACGCAGTCTTTGTCGACTGTGTCAACAGAGACCCATTAATTTAACGCTTCTTCCTTGTGGTCATTTTTTGTACTGTGAGACTTGTGGTAAGTCCCAAGACGTTTGCCCTTATTGTAAAAAATTGGTATTGGCCGACGTACGAACGTTCCTATCATGATTTTCCGTTTTTTTTTTTTTTTTTAAAGAATGTTTTTTCTGATGCCTTTTGTTGATACACGTGCCTTTTTATACTGATGACGAAGCAAAGCTAGAGGTGAAGAAAGAATGTTTTGCTAAACCTATTTGTTGTATATACCTTTTTGTTTTGCGTATGTGTTATTTTTTTTCTGTACATACCTTTTTGATTCACACTATGGTGCGATTTACGCACGACGGTTTGAAAGATGACAGTGAAGAAGCTGTCATGAACAAGAATGTGTTGATTTAAAAAAAAAAAACATATGCTAACTGAATGTTAAAATGTGTCATAGCCACATGATCATAAAGCTGTAAAGTCTGTTCCGTCTGTCTCTCTGTCTGTCTGTCAAACAAATAAGCATGTCTGTCTGTCTGTCTGTCTGTCTGTCTGTTTCTTTTCTTCTGCCAGCTAACATTCAATAATACAACACTAAAAGAAACGTTATGGAGTAACCACCCCTTTGTTTTATTATGATAAAGATTTACCACTTGTTTGACAATTTACCACTTGTTTCATAATACTTTTCATCATTGTACCACTTGTTTCATGATATGCTAACTGAATGTTAAAATGTGTCATAACCACATGATCATAAAGCTGTAAAGTCTGTTCCGTCTGTCTCTCTCTGTCTGTCTCTCAAACAAATAAGCATCTGTCTGTCTGTCTGTCTGTCTGTCTGTCTGTTGTTCTTTTCTTCTACTAGCTAACATTCAATAATGATACTTACGTACAACAACTTATATGATAGTAATGAAACAATAATCTGTAATTGTTGTTTGTTTTTCTTTGTTTGTTTTTGTTTCTGCCTTTGGGCGCATGCCTCTTTTCATTAAGAGTGGCTGTGTACCGCTCTGCGTTTGTTTTGGGTTTTGCAGAGTTTTTATTTTCTGCTAATCATTTTCTCTGCGCTGGTGTTTGTCTCTTTAATGTAAAAAAAAAAAAGCAACACACACACTCTCTCTCTCTCTCTCTCTCTCTCTCTCTCTCTCTCTCTCTCTCTCTCTCTCTCTCTCTCTCTCTCTCTCTCTCTGTGTGTGTGTGTGTGTGTGTGTGTGTGTGTGTGTGTGTGTGTGTGACTTTGCGCGTGCTTAACTATGTTATGAGTGAATTAAACACTTTGCTATTTTTGCATTGCATACGCTGTGCTATTGAAAAAATAAATTCACATGTAAAACTTTACGTGTGTGTGTGTGTGTGTGTGTGTGTGTGTGTGTGTGTGTGTGTGTGTGTGTGTGTGTGTGTGTGTGTGTGTGTGTGTGTGTGTGTGTGTGTCTGTCTGTCTGTCTGTCTATGTGTGTGAGCAAGACTGAAATACGCAAATTCTCTCTCTCTCTCTCTCTCTCTCTCTCTCTCTCTCTCTCTCTCACCTCTGCTCTTGCACCGTGCAGCGCCTGGGCCTGGGCTCCACTGATGGGAATGGAAAAGTTGAACAGGATGTTTACGCGCGCCGCTGTGTAACAGCTGGTTCGGCGTTTAGATGGGGAGGGAAAGATAAGCCGGACCGGAGAAACAGTTCGTTCGGGTCAGATGGGAAGGGAAAGATAGAAGCGGGGGGGCGGAGACAGTCGAGTGCGGCACTCGATGGGAAGGGAAAGATAAGCCGGAGCGGACAAACAGTTCGTTCGGGTCAGATGGGAAGGAAAGATAGGAGCGGGGGGCGGAGCCAGTGGAGATGGGGGAAAGGGAAATAAAGCCTGGGAAGGGAAAGTTGAGTGGCGGCACTCGATGGGAAGGGAAAGATAAGAGCAGGGGGCGGAGACAGTCGAGTACGTCACTTGATGGGAAGGGAAAGATAAGAGCCAGGGAAGGGAAAAATCAGGAAAAAAAAAAAAAAGAACAAAAATGTTTTAAAACCAACAAAATATTTAAAACCAAGAAGAAGAAGAAGAAGAAGAAGAAGAAAGAAGAAGAAGAAGAAAAGAAGAAGAAAGACACATTTATTGCTAAAAGAAAATGGAACCTCTCTGTCCTCTTATTCTTTTTATTCTCCTTATTCTTCTTCTTTTTCTCTGGTCTTTTTCTTTGTGTTTCGCTCTCTCTCTCTCTCTCTGGCTGTTTCTTTCTTTCTCTTCGTCTATCTCTTACTCCGTCTCTGTCTCCCTCTCACTCTCTCTGTCTATTTCTTTGTCTTTATGTCTTGTTCTTGTTTTTTTTTTACAAGAAAAAAAGTAGTGGATTATTTTGAAATGATTGTTTAGACCAACATTGCCACAATTTATTGTCTGTTTGTTGTTTTAAACTGACCATTACCAATACGAACCAACAAAACAACATTTATTCTGCTTAATACTGTTTCAATTTGTCCGTCTGTATGTTCCTTTCTTTCGACAGCAAACAAACAGTCTGTTCGTCTGTAACTCGAAATGAGAAAACAATTTACAGCAAAACAAAAACAAAAGAAAGCAAAACAATTCTTTCTGATAGCCCAGCCATTTAGTTTATTCTTTTAAGTAAGCAAATTTCTTCCGATAGACAAGCCATTCAGTTTATCCTTTCTTTATAACTTTGGGGGGGGGGGGGGGGGGGGGGGGGGGGGGGGGGGGGGGGGGGGGGGGGGGCCAGAGAGGAGGAAGAAAAAAAAAAAAAGTTTATAAAAGTTTGGTTTGTGTGGGGAAAGTCCTCATTCTGGGAGTACAATTATTATGCCCGGTTACGCCACCCGGTACGCGCTAAGGCAGAATCAAGCCGCCGTTATTGACCAGCAAGATACCCTCTGCCAGAATGAAGCCGCCGTTGTTGACCAGGAAGATGCCCTCTACGTCCCCATCTTTGTCCGGTACGTGCAAAGGCAGAATCAAGCCGCCGTTCTTGACCAGCAGATGCTACTGTTCGCCAGTATGCATGCAACTGACAGTGATAGTGATGCTAATACCATGATTTTGGAGGTGCCACCCGCAAACGCCGAGGCTTTGGAAGAACTTGAGCGCGTCGCTATAGCCTACCACATCCACATCTGGGACGGCATCGACCCTCCCGACGGATTGGACAGCGAGGCTATTATTACCAGGATGCAGGCAAAGTGCAAAGACCATTCCTTGGTTTTGTCCCCTCTGTTTACCGAGATGTGCAGAACCAGTACCTGCACCATATGTTACAACGTCTACGACGACGGTTCCCATTATCCCATGGCCATGGTTCCTTGCAACCACGATGTATGTTACACCTGTTGCCGGCGCATTATGGGCACAGCCCTCAATACGTGTCCCATATGTCGAACTCTGCCTATGAACATCGTCAAAGTGCGGACTACGGCCACCATGATGCGCATCTTGCTGGAGGAGGAAGAGAAAAATCTGGACCTACAAGTTCAACGATTCTAGCCAGATCCAGCTCGGTTGTCCTAGATATCCTAGTTCATCCGCTTGTCTTGGAACCCAATCTAGGTTCTAGCTTGGCACTAGCATGCCACCCAAGCAGCGTGCTGCACCTAGGGTGCCTAGCTAGATTCTAGGTAGGTACTACCCGGTCACTCAAGCAAGTGCTGACCTAGGGAACCAAGCTAGATTCTAGCACAGCCCTAGCCTGCCACCCTAGCACGCGCGCTCTACCTCCCATAATGCGCTGAGTCATCAGGCCAACCAAACTGGCCTATATTTAGCGCAAATCTCAATTCCATTTTTTCTTTTATGTTTTTCTTTTGTTTCACATTCTACAGTATTCTAGCTGCGTAATCACCAGAAATGATAGAAAACACGATAATGTTGCACATGTTTTGATTGTTTTATGCCTTTTTTTTTCGTATTTACATGAGATTTTCCGATCCGGAATTTTGTGTGGTGGTCGACACTTTTCATTGACCGGAGTCGTGCCGTTTGCCGTTCTTTGTTCGCCGGTGCAAAGCAGCTGTGAAACACGTGTGTCACTTACAGTGGGCTTTTTGGACCTTTTTCTCCATTTTTTAAAAGGTAGCTGTTGTTGTACTTTTCTTTTTTTAAAACATGTCTTCGTACTGGTTGAAAAAAAAGAGGTATACGAAAATTTGTTTCTGAGACTTTGAAAGCCTGTGATCAGGCTGCTGTGTGATTTTCGGCGAAAACGAAGCCAAAGCGCAAAAATTGTCTTTTGTGTGTGATTCTGTTAAACTTGATTCAGATGGATAGCCGCCACTTCTCCGTAGTCCCTTTGTGTTCGGACTCTGTTAGTGACAGTCGTGATGTTCAATTGAACACTCCTGTTAGACGTAATAATCATACTGATCACACAGACAGTAGTGCTTCTGATACAAATGATGGACTTGATGGGCTTGTTGGTGGTAATAAGTCTGATAGCGCCACAGAACTTAGCACCAATGAAGTTGAGAACTGGGAAAACGACATTTATACTGATACACTTTCAGGTTTTTGTGATTCTCTTATAACGATGATTTAGAAGGTGAAATGAATGAAGAGAATTTTGTACTTTTGCTGCTGCATGTTGGCATTTTTTGTTTATGTAGCTCTGAATTATGTGAAAGTCATGTTGATTATGGAGCGGCATGAAACGAACATTACTGATGAAGACGTACATGAGCGATTGGCTGGCCACATGGAGGGACTGTGTCCCAGGTGGCAAAAGTAAGCCAAAAACAGTGGTGGTGGTTGTGGACGACCCGGCAGAGGCCAACACAGAAATTGTGTGACTCAATGCATTTAAGAGAATTTTCAATAAAATTACCTGAATTGCTCCCATAATAACTGTTTGTTGTGTGTGTGTGTGTGTGTGTGTGTGTGTGTGTGTGTGTGTGTGTGTGTGTGTGTGTGTGTGTGTGTGTGTGTGTGTGTGTGTGTGTGTGTGTGTGTGTGTGTGTGTGTGTGCGTGCGTGCGTGCGTGTGTGCGTGCATGCGAGTATGAATTTCATGGTGGACAACAAACAGAATGGCTGTGAAGCCTGGATACTGTGAAAGGATGAAGAAAATATAATCAATGCAACAGAAAAGAGGTTCTACGGACGACTTTCCAGAATCAAATGGACAGACACAAGAACAAACCACAGCATGTTAAATGAACTGAATGCTAAGCACCAACTGTTCACAGGGATCAACAGAAGAAAACTGAAACATGTAGGCCATGTGATCAGAAACACAAAGATAGGATTGATGTCAACAGTCATGCAGGGGAAAGTTTAAGCAAAGTTCAGAAAGGGACAACTGCACACATCCTACTTCAACAACATTGCTGTGTGTGTGTGTTTGGAAGTTGCCTACAGATGTCTCAATTGTGAGACTGGAGAAGATGTGTGACTTTGGGAGACAATGGCACCCACTGGCGACACGGGTGAAGGAGAAGGATGAGGTAGATGATGATGGCAATACAGCCCATCATTGAACTAGCTATAGAAGGCCAGCGTCAGCCGTGCTAGAACTAGCATTACTAGTTGCAAAGTGAGACAACTGCAGGCGGAAATCCAAACAAATCTTAAATAAATGTTAGCGAACCGCCAAGAGAAACGTGGACAAACGAGTCACAAGACAAAACACGATGCGTTTTGACCTCTTAGGTCTTCTTCAAGCAAGACACAAACAAGCAGGACAATGAAAAGGAACGAATTTGTCACTTAGCTTAGATCTCTTCAGCGTTGAATCAACGCCTGCCTACCTTGCGCTGAAGAGATATATTATAAGTTAAGTGACAAATTCGTTCGGGCACAGGCACAGTGTTTATGTCTTGCCTGAAGAAGACCTAGGAGGTCGAAACGCATCGTGTGTGTGTGTTGTCTTGTGTCTCGTTTGTCCACGTTTCTCTTGGCGGTTCGCTAACATTTATTTAAGATTTATTTAGTATTTACTAGCTAGGATGCCAAGCTAGAACCAAGGATAGGCCCATGTAGAACTAGCTAGGGTGCCAAGCTAGAACCAAGGTTGGGCCCATGTAGAACTAGCTAGGGTGCCAAGCTAGAACCAAGGTTGGGCCCATGTAGAACTAGCTAGGGTGCCAAGCTAGAACCAAGGTTGGGCCCCATGTAACTAGCTAGGGTGCCAAGCTAGAACCAAGGTTGGCCCATGAGCACTTCTAGACTGTCCCTAGCTGGTTATCCAAGCTAGTCCCTAGCCAAACACCCGATACATTCCTTCCCATAATCAAGCCATTCAGTTTTTCTGTTCTTTCTGTGTTTTTTATATGTAACATACATACTAACTAACAGCAAAGAATAAAACAATATGCTTTTTTTATTCGGCTTACGGTACATTAAAACAAGCATATATTGCAGAACCGTTCTTCTCTGGTTTTCGTTCTGATTTGTCTGTGTTTCTGCTGTTTGTTAGTCTGTCCGTGTGTTAGCTTTAAGACAGCAAAACATGAATAAAGTAAGCAAAACAATTACGTACGTGTGTTCTTCTTTTTGTGTCTGTTCGTCCGTTGTCAACGACCGAAGACAGAAAGAACGGAAAAACTGAATGGCTTGACTATGGGAAGGAATTTTTCGGCTGTCTGTCTAAAATTCCTTCCCATAGTCAAGCCATTCAGTTTTTCCGTTCTTTCATTCTTCGTCCATGACAAATTCCTTTCCATAGTCAAGCCATTCAATTTTTCCGTTCTTTCTGTCTATATTGCTTACAACATTAAAACAATTATATATATTTATGTATATATTTATATATATATAGCAAGTAACAGCAAATAACATTAATCAGTTACTGATCCCATAAAACCAGTACTTTGGGTTCGTTATGCATTCACTGAATATTGGTAAGAACAAACTTGTGTCTTGTGTTTGTTTTTTTTTTTTAAACAAATGATGATGTTGCCACCAAGGAGAACGAGTCCTATGCATTGCAGGATGAGAATGATCACTGTCAGAAGACTTGGTTCTTCGCACTTCTCGCCTTCAGTGCTCAAATTAGAAACTTGGATAGCAGAAATATTGTTACAGAGATGGTGAATGTGAGTGGGATTACAGAGGTGGTGAATATGACAGGGATTGGATGGGTTTTTTTCATCAGGGTGGTATAACTGAAGCTTGTGAATGTGACAGGTAATAATAAATGATTTATGTAAACCAAGGGGGTATACTTGAACCTTGTAAACTCCGTTAATCATTAGTTCGGATGCTGGCACTTTAGCCACAACCTGATCGGTCAACGGGCTCCCCAGGGAGAAGCCAAACCCGGATACGCACTCTGGCTTGTCCGCTGCCACTGAAGGCCAGTCACATCGAAAGACTTCTTCAGCCGCGTCGTCGTTAAAGAGGTGTTTAACAATAATGCCTCGTCTTGTGTCCTTGACATTAAGTGGGAGGGCACATCTCATGGCGACCTCGCCATTGTCCAGGCTTACTTTAGTTCCAACACACAGTTCCAAAGAGCGTTGACCTCCGCGATCTTTGGTTGGCGTAAGAATAGAGCTGTTGCTGATAAAATAAATAACGCAGGGATTGGATGGCTTAACTGGATCGGGAGGAGATAACCTAACCTTGTACTGCCCCTCGTTCCTTAACATGGTTACAGGCGCTTTGACCACGAGCCGGTTGGTTAATGGACTGTCCAGTTTTGAAGTCAAAACCGGAAAAACAATCGGGTTTCTCTGCCTCCTCTGTAGGCCAGTGACACTAAAAACACAACAGTATCGTTTAAATTGGTAACAACAATGCTGTGTCGCGTGTCCTTTACGTTTACTGACAGGGGGCAACTCACGGCGGCCTGACCCTCGTCCAGCGTCACTTTAGTTCCAATACACAGGTCCAAAGCGTGAGTAGGCCACCCGAGTACGAGTGCGATCACCAACTTTGTCCAGATCATCATGGATGTTTTATTTTTTTTTTACATTACTCTGCTTGCTCTGCTTTTCTTGTTTATATTGTTCTCCTCTCCAAGAGTATTGCTTTTCCCCCTCCCCCCTATGATTGGTATAAAAATTGGGCCGGAAAGAATAACGTGCACTGTCACCTCATCGTCGTCTTGTGTATTTGTGTCTAAAGATTACGTTCCGTCTCAGACGGGAGAGTGTTTTTTTTTTCATAAGGAATCCGCCACGAGAAAGAGACATTGGTATACACAAAAATATTATGAACAACACCTCTGCCGAGGGGATAGACTTTTATTTCCACCCCCCGCATGAGCATGCCGGTTGTGAGTTGACGGACTACGATGTGTTTTAACAACACCTCTGCCGAGGGGACAGACTTCATTCCCATTCAACATGAGCATGCCGGCTGTGAGTCGACGGACTACGATGTGTTTATAGCCTTGGTACTCGCTTTGATTACCATAGCCTCGGTCTTACTGTCTTACTGTCTGGAAAACGCACATTTTTTTTTTGAGGACGCAACAAGACAAGACACAAGACGTTTAGCAAAGACAATCGCAAGCGGTCTCCAATATGTCATTCTGTGGCTTGGGCATATTGTTTTATCCCTGTTTGTTTTCATATTTTTTTTGTTTTGTAGAATACAATTTGTGTAACAACTACCATTTATTAAACTTGTGTTCCGTTTTTTTGTTTCCCAAGAATTTGTAAACCTCCCAGTATTTGCTTTTATAAATTAAGCTCCTACTTTGTTTTCTAACGAACATGGCTATTAACCCCAAGTGGATAGAGATTATTGACTACGTTCATAATGGCAAATATTTTTTCTCCTTACGTTTTTCAAGATATTTCTGAAGCCGATGCTTATTCCTTCCTCGGTGCCTGCCGTCAACAACTTGGTTCGCCTAAATGTCTTGTAATGGCGACTATTTTTTTTTTTAACAAACTGGATGAAGTGTTCACGCGTAATCTGTGGGACGGTCTTGCGTATGAAACTGCGTTGTATTTTTTGTTAAACAAAACATGTGGTTCACGCTTCAGAAATTGCTAAAGTATGCTCCCCAAGACGCGCCGCATAAGTGGCCGCATAAGTTTATAATGGATTTAGTGCACTTAATGACGCACCGTGGTCCGTCGACTTGCGAAAGCCTGGAAGTGTATAAAATGTTGTTGATACGGATGTCCACCAGAGCATTGAGGAGAGTCTTTTAACAGCGTCATGTATTTGCAAAATCCCAAAAACTTGAATGTATTATGTTTTCAAGCGCAGAAGGTGTCAGACGAGCAGTCGAAAAAGCTTTTAGAACTATATTTTTAAGAGATCCGTACTTAACAAATAAAGGAATGAGAGGAGAAACGTTCTGTACGTGCTTCAGAAGTCAGGCGCTTTTTCAGTATTTCCTATTTATAAGCGGTTCCCAAAAATGACGGTTATGGCGACTGCAGTGAAACACCTTCACTACAATGTTGTGGAATTTCTCTATAGGGCTGGAGCAACCACCAAGAGCGAACTGTATTGGCTGAGTAAACAACCCCCACCGATGATTGTTACCCAGGATGAAAAACATGAATTTGAGAAAAAAAAAATCATGGAGTATCTGTCCCGTAAAGCCTCGCGACCGCATTCTTTGCAGAAACTAGCTCTGCGAGAAGCAACCAAACATCTAGGGTGGAGTAGCGCCAGGGAGGCGAACATCAACAGTTTACCGATTCCCACTATTATAAAAAAACAGATTGAGGTACATGAAACCAGTGCTGGGGGTTCGCACCTTCCCCAAACATTAACACAACAAACTTGTTTGGCAATATAGAGGGCGGATAACCTAACCTTGTACTTTGTTAACCGTCAGCATTGTGACAGGCACTTTGGCCGCGAGCTGGTTAGTTAATGCAGCTAACAGACTAAGGGAAATAACAACGGCGAGGATGTTTACGCGAGTAGTTGCATGTGATTTTTACGCAGTTCTCCTTCTTTTTTTTGGTGTGTTTGGCATAACCTCTGTGGCATAATGTCTCTGTAAGCCCTGTGCTAAATAAAATTAAACTTGTGCGCTCCTTGCCTTGGTTGTGCGCTCCTTGCCTTGGTTGTGCGCTCCTTGCCTTGGTTGTGCGCTCCTAGCTGTAAGCCCTGTGCTAAATAAAATTAACTTGTGCGCTCCTTGCCTCGGTTGTGCGCTCCTTGCTGGTTGTGCGCTCCTTGCCTTGGTTGTGTGCTCCTCGCTGCTTGCCTTGGTTGTGCGCTCCTTGCCTTGGTTGTGCGCTCCTTGCCTTGGTTGTGCGCTCTGTGCGCTCCTTGCCTTGGTTGTGCGCTCCTTGCCTTGGTTACCTTGGTTGTGCGCTCCTTGCCTTGGTTGTGCGCTCCTTGCCTTGGTTGTGCGCTCTCTTCGCTCCTTGCCTCGGTTGTGCGCTCCTTGCCTTGGTTGTGCACTCTGCTCTAAGCCCTGTGCTAAATAAAATTAAACTTGTGCGATTCTTGCCTTGGTTGTGCGCTCCCTTGCTGGTTGTGCTCTCCTTGCCTCGGTTGTGCGCTCCTCGCTCCTTGCCTTGGTTGTGCGCTCCTTGCCTTGGTTGTGTGCTCTGTGCGCTCCTTGCCTTGGTGCCTTGTTGCGCTGCCTTGCCTTGGTTGTGCGCTCCTTGCCTTGGTTGTGCGCTCCTTGCCTTGGTTGTGCGCTCTGTGCTCTCCTTGCCTTGGCTGTGCGCTCCTTGCCTTGGCTGTGCGCTCCTTGCCTTGGCTGTGCGCTCCTTGCCTTGGCTGTGCGCTCCTTGCCTTGGCTGTGCTCTCCTTGCCTTGGCTGTGCGCTCCTTGCCCTTGGTTGCCTTGGTTGTGCGCTCCTTGCCTTGGTTGCCTTGGTTGTGCGCTCCTTGCCTTGGTTTGCGCTATGTGCGCTCCTTGCCTTGGTTGTTCGCTCCTTGCCTGTGGTTGCCTTGGCTGTGCGCTCCGCTGACCCCCTACCCCCTTGTGCGCTCCTTGCCTTGGTTGTGCGCTCCTTGTCTTGGTTGTGCGCTCCTGCCGCTCCTTGCCTTGGTTGTGCACTCCTTGCCTTGGTTGTGCGCTCCGCTGACCCCCTACCCCCTTGTGCGCTCCTTGCCTTGGTTGCGCGCTCCTTGTCTTGGTTGTGCGCTCCTCGCTCCTCGCCTTGTGCGCTCCTTGCCTTGGTTGTGCGCCCCCTCTCTCTCGCTCTCTCTCTCTCTGCCTCTCTGCTCTCTCTCTCTCTCTCTCTCTCTCTCTCTCTCTCTCTCTCTCTCTCTCTCTCTCTCTCTCTCTCTCCTCTCTCTCTCTCTCTCCTCTCTCTCTCTCTCTCTCTCTCTCTCTCTCTCTCTCTCTCTCTCTCTCTCTCTCTCTCTCTCTCTCTCTCTCTCTCTCTCTCTCTCTCTCTCTCTCTCTCTCTCTCCCGCTCTCTCCCGCTCTCTCTCCTCTGTCTCTCCTGCTCTCTCTGTACAACAGCATCATACATCTGTACATATTCAAGGCATCGACGTACATATTCAAGGCAATGGCATTAAGACATCTCTCTCTCGCTCTCTCTCAGTTACGCACGCACTCTCTCTCCCGCTCTCTCTCTCTCTCCCTCTGTTTCTCTCGCTCTCTCACACACGCCTCTCTCTCCCTCTTCAGCAACATAACACTTTTGGTATCATTATATAAATCATGTCTCTATTTGTTACATACCAGATGGTATTACATGAACAATTTGTCTCCATTCAAATGAAGTAATATGTTCGGGTGAGGTAGCGAGTGTAGTATAGGCCCACCCCCCCCACTTTTGTCCAAAAATTATTGTAATGAAGAATGTTCGTGCATAGGGTGAAGTACCGAGTATAAGCCCCCCCCCCCCCCCCCCCCCCCCCCCCCCCCCCCCCCCCCCCTTTGTCCAAAATTCGTGCAGATTACACACCATCACTCGTTTTTGTCTGACTGCCGTCCAGAGCATTGGATACACTGCACCTGAGGAAGGCCTTGGTGATCACGTCGCGTCCACCGCCGTCCCA
Source organism: Conus betulinus (assembly GCA_016801955.1). NCBI lineage: Eukaryota > Metazoa > Mollusca > Gastropoda > Neogastropoda > Conidae > Conus > Conus betulinus. The sequence continues at coordinate 186,875 of JADBJO010003957.1, read as the reverse complement.
GGCTCCCCACCCACCCAGTTGATGACATCCTAGCGGGTGGGCTGCCTCAGGTTGCCTGCAGCATTTGGGTGGTGTGGGCACTCTACCATCCAGGTTGCCCAGCTGTCGCGCACCCGATCCTGTACAATCAATCAGGAACCGCCATCAGATATTCTATTGAATGTTAAAGAGAATTATGGAGCAATAATTGTCATTCGACTGTAAAAAAAATGACCCACACACATACACACACTCGTGTAAATACATACACACACGCCCATGCAGACACAGAATCGTACTCGCATACATTCCTGCACACACACTCGTGTAAATGCATGTTAGCATGCATGTTAGCACACACACACACACACACACACACACACACACACACACACACACACACACACACACCACCACTTAGTCTCATTTACCTTGAAAGGCTTGACGATGCTGATGTCGATGGGTTGGGCGAGGGTTGCGCAACCAGCAGGCACGAGCACAAGGTCAACGTCCAGTGCGTTCTGCTGCCATCAGCAGCGGCACAGAGAGCGACTGTAAACCCCTCTTCTCTGCTTTCGTTGTCTTTGATGCGCACCATTATTTAAGTGGGGGGGGGGGGGTGGGGGGGGGGGGGGGGGTGGGGGTGGGCGTTTACTCGTACTTCACTCTTTGCACGGATTTTGCTCCAAAGTAGGGGGTGAGCGTTCACAATGTTATGGGCTTATACTGCGTACTTTATGGGATATCTGATTGTCCGTCTCTCTCGCATCTCTCTCTCTCTCTCTCTCTTTTTTGCACATACATCTCTCTCTCTCTCTCTCTCTCTCTCTCTCTCTCTCTCTCTCTCTCTCTCTCTCTCTCTCTCTCTCTCTCTCTCTCTCTCACACACATCTCTTTTTTTTTCTCTCTCACACACACATACGTCTCTCCCTCTCTCTCGCTCTTGCATACATCCCCCCCCCCCCCTCTCTCTCAATACATACAGGGCATCATGTATACGTACAGACACTCACACATACGTGCGAGCAGACACATTACACACACACGCGCGCACACACACGCTCACACAGATACATCTCTTACATGCATACACTCTCTCTCTCTCTCTCCTCACACACACTAGTTCTGGTTCTGTAAATTGTTTTGAAGAACTTCATACACCCTTAATAAAGCATTGTATTTCGTTTTCTGTTCAGATAGTTCTTGTAACTTATTAAATTTGTCACGTTCCGCAGCTAAAAAGGTTTGAAATACAACTGAATCATTAACTGTAGAATCTATACAGAGACGATCATTGAGTTGGGACGGGGCTTGTTGGCCGGGGTCGGGAGGGAGGGTACGGGGGGAGCATGGGAGGCGGCCTGGTGCTGGGGCTGCGCCGTGGCTGACATGGGCCGATGCCACGGAGGAAGTTGGGACTGGGCCGGGGCCGGGGCCGGGAGGGGGGGGGGGGTGTGCAAGGGGAGCATGGGGGGCGGCCTGGTGCTGGGGCTGCGCCGTGGCTGACTGATGGGCCGGGGCCGCGGCTGCCTGTTGGGCCGGGAGGGAGGGAGCATAGGAGGCGGCCTGGTGCTGGGGCTGCGCCGTGGCTGACATGGATGGATACCACGGAGGAGGTTGGGACTGGGCCGGGGCCGGGAGGGAGGGTGCAGGGGGGGCATGGGGGGGGGGCCTGGTGCTGGGGCTGCATCGGGGATGGCTCATGCGCCCATATAAGCTCCCTGGGTTGCTGACAGGGGGGATCCAGCCCGTAGGAGAGGAGCAATGGTTCGGGGGACGCCGGTCCTGCTAGCCCGGAGAGGTACCGCGGCCATTTTGCGGACGACGGCCCAGGGTCATTCCTCATGGGAGCGACCCGCTTCCATGAGGAGTGACCCTGGGCCGCTGTAAGGGGGACAGTTGCTATGGAGTCCAGGGGCCGCTAGAGGGGGGAGAGTTACTGTGGGGTCCTGGGCCACTGCGGGGGGGGGGGGGGGGGGGGGGGGGGGGGGTGGGGGGTGGGGGATTGGGGGGGGGGGGGGGGGGAATTACTGTGGGGTCCTGGGGGGGGGGGGGGGGGGGAGAATTACTGTGGGGTCCTGGGCCACAGGGGGGAGAACACTGTGGGGTCCTGGGGGGGAGAATTACTGTGGGGTCCAGGGCCGCTGCAGGGAGGAGAATTACTGTGGGGTCCTGGGCTGCTGCGGGGGGGAGAATTACTGTGGGGTCCAGGGCCGTTACAGGGGGGTAGGAGGAAGGATACTTAGCTGCTGCAGGTGGGGCAAGGGTGTCTTGGTCTGGGGCGGTTGATATTGGGTCTTCTAAAGCACGGAAAAGGGCCTGAATTTCGTCACTATCATTATCTTCTTTCTTTCTGTAGGGAGAAATAGGGTCATAGCCTGTACAAGCGCTTCCTGCCTCCATGGAGGGGACCCTAGCAACTTCCTCCTCCTGCTCTTCCTCGTCCTCCTGCTCCTCCTCCTCCTCCTCCTCCTGTTCCTCCTCCTCCTCCTCCTCCTGTGGTTCTAGATGTTTTTTTTTTTGCTTTGATTGGCCAATGGCAACAACGGCTGACGTATGCGTTTACATCATCCGTTGTTGCATATGGAAAGTTTAAAAAAATAAAACTTTCAAAACCGGGTGGATATATCCACATAGCTATTCTATTTAAGCCACCACGGCAACTACTTCTTTCTGGCCAAATGTATTTGTGCCAAGCCTCACCGACCCAACTGCTTGGCCCGCTTTCCGAGCTAATTCAATTTTAAACACCGCGCCTTTCTTCCGGTGCTGTTTTGACCTTTCTTTGTCCTTTTCCGTAAAGCACGTACACACGTACACACGTACACACACACACACACACACACACACACACACACACACACACACACACACACACACACACGGATACTTCTTGTCTCCCTGATAGTCCTTCCTCATGTCCTCCTTGCAGGTCCATCCCCCCCCCCCCCCCCCCCCCCCCCCACCCCCACCCATATTTCATCATTTCCTTTTCATCGTGAGGATGGCGTTTCTGAGGAACTGGCATGTGCGAGACTACTTATAATTGTAGTGCACAAAATTTATTAATCCTTTCGTTCCATGTTCGCTCGTTCCTTCGGTCATTCTTGGATATTTTCGTCTGTCGTTCCAAGGAGGGCTTTCGGGAAACGTTTGGACGCACGGGAGAGATCGGAGAGGCGACAGGAAATCTTTGTTTCATTTAGTCTGTTCAACCTGGTCACAATTAGGCCGGAAGATTATCGTGTTTCACATTTGTTTACAGCTGTACATTTATTTTGATATTCCGTTTGTCTGTACACAGCAACGAATTATTTTTTCTGTTTTTTGCCTTCTCGCCTTCTTCATATTCTTCTTTCTTCCTTCCTTTCTTTCCTTCTTTTTCTCTGTCGGTCCTTTTTGTGTTTTGTTTTTTTTGTTTTGTTTTTGTTGTTGTTGTTGTTGTGTGTGTTGTTGTTGTTGTTGTTGTTTTGTTTGTTTTTGTTTTTTTTTGTATAAGCAGACATTATCAGAGTGAGTGTGCCAGTACACCACACATTAGAACATTAACAACCCAGACACATTGTATCAAATGCCCAAACACTAAAATCACCAAACGTTTGTCCATTTTGAGAGAGAACATACAGACTATGCATGGTGTGTAAGAGACTGGTTGCAAAAAAAAAAACAATAGTGGTGGACATTGATTTTTTTTCCCCCCGCTTTTGGTGTTTTTTTGGCAGATGAAGAGGACAGTGTGAAGCACCAAAAAATGAAGAGGTGGATTTGGGCCTTAGGAGAAAAAAAAAAAAGTCGCTGCCGACGAAAACTGATGCCTCAAAAAAAAAAAAAAAAAAAAAAAAAAAAAAGACATGGCGTATGGGGAAACAAACCGATATCCTATTTACATAAACTCAGCTGTAAAATGTGTTAAGTTTTGGCTAAAAGTGACGAGAATGGACGAATGTAGACTACCCTACAAGGCCTATAGAATGCTTTTTGATTGGATCTGTGTGATAAGGAAAAACTGGGCTTCAAATATTCGCTGTAAACTGTACATGTTTGGCTTTGGATATGTATGGCTGAATCAAGGCGTGGAAGGGATTTAGCAATTTCTAAAAGCTTTCAGGGAAAGGTTAATTTGTTGCAGATGGCAAGACTGGAATTATCATATCAATAACAGTGACAGATTTAGTGTGTACAGAACCTTCTGCACTGTCCCTGATGTTAAAACGTATTTGTTAGTCAATTTAGACAGACATTTAACGTTTAATTTGATAAGATTTAGGCTTAGCATTTCCGAAATTGCAGTACATCATAATCGTTATAGAAAACACAGTGAAAACGACTTAATATGTCCACTTTGTCAAAAAGAGAAAGAAAATGAGATGCATTTTGTTTTATGCTGTCCTGCTCTACATGACTTAAGTGCACAATACATACCGTCGAAATACTATAACATTCCAAATCAGTTTAAATTAGTATTGCTCATGACGTGCACACTTAAGAAAACAGTTAGAAAATTATCAATCTATATTTATATAAGGCTTTAAACTACGTTCTATTCTCATTTCTCTTAATATTACTGCTAAGTGTGTTATGGATGATGTCATTCTTTGTGAATGCCAGATTGGACAAATGTTTCTATCTATGCACCCCTATCATGAGGGGCAATGGCCTAATCATGATTAAAGTTTCACACTAGAACAAAG
>JADBJO010003957.1:147355-181728 GCA_016801955.1 Conus betulinus | reverse complement strand
TCTTTTTTTATAATACCCATAGGGTTGCCAAAAGACGTCACGGGCGACAATCAGCATGGAACTATGTAAGAAGACGGTCACTCGTTCATGTACTTGAGCAGAACGCAACCGGACCACCGGAATAATGATGGGCAGGAAAAAAGAGTGAGGTTTTTAAGCCAGGCACAAATGGGATTTGAACTCGCATCCTACTGTGTGAACTTGGTACTCTTCCACAAGGCTAAATCTGACATTCAGGAGCCTGCCTTTCATAGTGTGAAGCTGTTCTCAGTATTGCACAAAGTGCCACACTGTAAAACCGCCGATGATAATGATAAAAACCTCAGAGGTGCGTAAAACTTCGTTCTTTGTATGTTTGTTCGTTTTGTTTTTCTACCGATTTGGGAAGGTTTGAGGTTGGGAGCTGCAAGTATAAAGACGATTTTGCCTGTCTGTATGTTCTGTCTCATCCCTGCATCTTATAATGTTAAAAAGATGGTTTATAGGTGTGCCCCCCCCCCCCCCCCCCCCCCCAAAAAAAAAAAAAAAAAAAAAAAAAAGTGAACGAAAGGATAGATGAGTGGAAGGAAGATGTGTGTGTGTGTGTGTGTGTGTGTGCGTGCGTGCGTGTGTGTGTGTGTGCGCGCGCGCGCGATACATTTTCTACGACCATTAAGCCTAGGACAATGTAGAAGTAATACAGACTATGGATTCACAGACTTAACACGACTGATTAAAAATTAATGTTTGTTGTTTGTTGTCCCCCAAATCGCTAGGTCTTCCATCTGGTTTTGAGAAAATATATATTCTTTTTTTTATTTAAAAAGAAAAAAAACTGCTATGAGATCATTCCATTATTTCATTGTTTTATGTGGTCGTTTTCCATCTACATGGAATATATCACTTCAAAACCAAATTGTGTGTGTGCATGCACGTGCACAAGTACACGCATGTGTGTCTTTACATTTGTGTCAACTCTCTCTCTCTCTCTCTCTCTCTCTCTCTCTCTCTCTCTCTCTCTGTCTGTCTGTCTGTCTGTCTGTCTCTCTCTCTCTCTCTCTCTCTCTCTCTCTCTCTCTCTCTCTCTCTCTCTGTGTATACGTATATATACTAGTCACATAAAGTTAAGCACAGTTTACATGTACCCGCATAATTTCCAAAATATATAAAAAGCCACGATTTTGAAATTGGGAACAGATTTAATTCATTATCTTGTTCCAACGTACATTGAATTTCATTGGGATCGAATGAACGGTTGTTGATTTACAGACATTAAACAGAGGATGGGTCGAAATCAAAGTTCGCAAAATCTGTTCAGTTCACAAAATCATTTCAATAGTGGGTGTGGCCACCGCCATTGGCGAGACATTCCACGCAGCGACTCCTCATCGAGTTGACCAGTGTTCTGATGACCCTCTGAGGGATTCTCTGCCATTCCAGTTGCAGCATTTGGAAGAGATCCTGGCGGTCTCTGGGAGTGGATGGTTGGTTCTCCTTCACACGTCTCCCCAACTCATCCCACATATGCTCGATGGGATTGAGGTCGGGACTATACGCCGGGAAGATCATCCTGTTGATGCCGGCCTGCACAATGAAGTTTTCGGCCACCCGGGCCCTATGTGGCCGAGCATTGTCGTCTTGGAAGACTGCCATGGGTCCTATCCGTTGCATGGTCGGAACAACGAAAGGCGCCAGGATTTCATCCCGATAGCGGATGCCTGTGAGGTTTCCATCAATATGGTAGAGTGGTGTCTTGTGGTGGAGGCTGAAGGCACCCCCATACCATAACAGATCCTCCCCCAAAGGCCCTGGTCTGGCGAACAGCTGCATCAATGTAACGTTCACCAACACGCCTCCAAACTCTAGTTCGGCCGTCATTGTGTTCAAGACTAAACCGCGACTCATCTGAAAAGAGGACCTGGGACCACTGTTGTTGGTTCCATCTCACATGACGATGGCAGAAAGCTCGGCGAGCCAGCCTATGGGCTGCTAGCAGTCGTGGTCGAACAGCTGGGCGACGTGATCTGAGGCCGAAGTGGTGAAGACGGTTTCGTATGGCTTGACGGCTGAGGATGGTGTTATTTGCCATACGAAGCTGCCTTTGGATGCTGGTGGAAGTGGTATCCCGCTGCAATAGGGCCTGCCCTCTCGATGAAACGATCTTCTCTGGGAGTAGTCTGCCTAGGCCGACCTGACCGTGGCCTCTCTTCAACGCTGTTGGTCGCCCTAAAACGCTGATTCAGTCTAACAATAACTGATGATGCACACCAAGTCGTCGCGCCACTTCAACCTTTGCAATGCCATCTTGTATCCACGCAATCGCCCTGGTTTTGTCAAAGGTGCTAAGTTTTCTTCGTGGTGGCATGGTGAGAAAAGGGCTGACAGTACCAACCCCGCGCTTAAACAGCCAAAAGAAGGGGCATAAAACTCACTTGAGAGACTGCTCTTGCACGGGAAAAAAGAATTTTTCATTTTACACATCTTGTGTCGCCAGCAAGCTTGATGCAAAACAGGCACAGTTAACGCAACTTTGCACTTTTTATCCCACGCGGTAACGAGGTCACCAAGACCCCCGTGCGCACTACCAGTTGACACAGGCTGGATTACACACTGCTGTGTGAGATTCCATCATTGGTTGCCGCATAACAAAAAAAAACCAATGTTTTTTGAAGGGATGAATCAACCCCCTGTGTGCAAAGGCCTGTGCTTAATTATGTGACTAGTATACTTTTGTCCAAATGTCATGATGTTTTTCGCCGTTTGTCTGTCTCTGCTTTCTGAATTTTATTTGTTCTTAAAACAAGATAGACACAAGAACTAAAAGAAATCAGAGAAAAAAAAGTATCCGACAGACTCAGGAAGGAATCAGAAGGGAGAAGGTGTGTGTGTGTGTTGGGGGGGGGGGGGGGGGGAGGAGCAGGTAAAGGTCAGTGTGGAACCCACGATGCCATCAACTCATAGTATGTAGGTCTCAATCCATCATTTGGTTTTCGTTTTTCCTAAATCTTATCTGATGGTTTTCCCTTTAGTGTCAAGCAATGACGTTAAGATTCAGTTCACAACGCCCTTTTTGGCTTCCCTCAAGCAATGACGTTAAGATTCAGTTCCACGCTCTTTGGCTCCCTCATTTATCCCCCCCTCGCGTGCCTCCCCCCCCCCCCCCCCCCCCCCCCCCCCCCGCTTCGTGCCTTCCGTGTCTTATCCCTGTCACTCTTTCCCCCTCCAAGCACCCTCCAACAGCCTGTCCCAGTCAGATTTCTACTGACAACCAGACCAGGAATGTAGAGAGACTGATTGACTGAATGTCGTGAATGTGGATCCCAAAAGGCATGACAAAGTGAAGCAGAATGAGGTCAGTTGGTGGGCAGTACGGCTACATGCCGATGTGACCACATGCCGATAAGACCACATGCCAATGCCGATGTGACCACATGCCGATAAGACCACATGCCCGATGTGACCGCATGCCGATAAGACTACATGCCGATGTGACCACATGCCGATGTGACCGCATGCCGATAAGACTACATGCCGATGTGACCACCGATGCCGATGTGAGCACACATGCCGATGTGACCACATGTCGTTGTGATCCATTCGCAAGTCTACCATTCTATGATAAAATACTGAAAATCATGGTCACAGCGACACGTGGCCACATCTTTTAGTATTTTTCTTTGCTCGTCCTCAAGGTGACTCAGAAACTGTTAGTTCATCATCACATCTACAGTTATTGTTTGTGAGGTCAATATCTACAGATAATGAAATATTGAAGTTTTTGTCTATGGTAAGTGTAGGTCTATGACAAGAAGTGTGAACAAATTGAAGGATGGAATTCCTACTAAATAACGGCGGTGGGGGTGAGGTAGGGGGAAAGTGATTTTTTTTTAAAGTGAAAAGTGTGTGTGTGTGGGGGGGGGGGGGGGGGGGGGGGGGGGGGGGGGGGGGGGATAAGAGAAGAAACTGGCCGTTGTAAGGCATAGGGGGTGAAATGAAGCTTTTATTTGCAGAGCTGACCCAAAGCAGTTTTACATTTGACGCTTCATTTGTACAGGTGATGGAATTCCGAATGCAAAGGGATTGAATTCTGCCTACATTTTTCCACCCTTCATACAGACAATTGGCATTTTTTGCTGATTTAACAAATATCATATATTTGACAATCTGCCTTCAAAGTGATGCAGAGGTGGAAGGAGTTTTAGAGCTTCTAAAACCAATTCGTCTCCTGTTGCTATTCTGAACAAGAAATTCCTGAGCCTAAAAAGTTCATATTCAAAACAAAAAAAAAAGGAGAAAAAAGACGCGAATCTCAAAGCTCCTGCGAAATAGAAATGGGCAAATAAATTGCACCCCCCCCCCCCCCCCCCCCCCCCCCCCCCCCCTCCTTTTTCTATCCACTTTCTTCTGCCGTCCTGCCCCTTCTCATCAGCTTTTTGCCTAACAAGAGTACATTCTGCTTAAACACGCACTGGGCACCCCAATCACCGCGTCCTCGGCCTTCTATAATTTTTTAACTTTGGGGAGGTGGGGGGGGGGGGGGGGGGGGGGGGGGGGAGAGGGGCGTATGTACTTCTATCTGCTTGCGGTATAGCCATCTACAAGCGCGACTCTGGACCCCTGAATCTGCTTGATAGTGTAATCTGTTTCTGGTGATGGGATAGCCAGATTCTTTGAAGAGGAGACCCTGTCACCAATGGGAACTTGGATAAAAGTCAGCACCTGAATTTAAAAAAATTTAGACACTGGTAGTAACATGCCTAAGGAATCGCCTATGTCGCCCCCCCCCCCCCCCCCCCCCCCCCCCCCCCCCCCCCCCCCCCCCCCCCCCCCTTTCCTCTCGAGACACTTGTGCTGACCATTGTCTTGAGCATCCTTGAAAGACTAGGGAGAAAGGCCTCTTTAGAAAACAGAAAAAAAACAGGGTGGTTTTAAAAAAAAGCTGTTCTATGTTTGAACGCAAAATATCCTAATTCTGCAAGGAAGAGAGAGGGACACAGGTCCATATACATTTCCCTGAACAAATGAAAACATGGTATCGAAAGTTTCTTTTCCTTTTGGAAATAAAGTCAAATCTGCATGCACAGACTTCAGAATCATAGACATGGACTGCACAATCAACCAAAACCCTCGAACCGATCCCCCCCCTACCCCCCCCCCCCCCCCCCCACACACACACACACACACACACTTAGTTCTCTCCTGCATCACCATTCACTCGAAATCATGGAATCTGTCATAAGTTACAAAGCAGAATAGAGAGACGGTAGTCACGCCACCTTATGTGGGAAAAAAGGCATGTACTGAGGCACTGATGACCAGTAAGACGAAAGGCATCGAGAAAAGACATCAAAGCAAGTAGTCAAACACTACAATAAATGAAAATAAGCAGCTCCAAGTACCTGGGAACAACTGTGACAGATGAAGGGTCCAAACCAGAAGTCGTCTCTTGACTGGCCCGTGCATCAAGCGCTCTCAAATCTAAAAGAGATAACCCTGGTAATGATTAAATGGCCAAACGAACTGGCTGCCTCGATCTTTTTTCGTACTTCTTCATCGGTGATATGGTCTTTATAGAAGATGCGTTGGATTTTGCTGTAGCATCTCGTTTCCAAAGCCTGGATTTAGCTTTGTAGCTCTGCTGTCAGGTTACACTTTCACATGCATATAAAGGATTCATATCACCAGTGTGGGCATCATTTTCACTTTGGAACTGAGTGAGATGTTGTTGTTGATGTTCCAGATGGTGATGTCTGCATGTTCGTTCGTTCTTTAATTTAATGTCTTTTCACTTTAAGTGATATTAGACAAAAAACAAAAAACAAACAAACAAAAAAGCCAAGTGTGTGCGTGTGTGTGTGTGTGTGTGCGCGTGAGCGCGTGCGTACGTGCGTGTGTGTGTGTGTGTGTGTGTGTGTGTGTGCGCGCGCGCGCGCGCGTGAGTGTGTATGTGTACATGTGTGAGTGTGTATCCGCGTGAGAGAGAAAATACTTAAGTAATACTGTATATGCAAATGTATTTAAAGTAGTAAATTCCAATGACATTGAAGGGGAGGGAAGGTCAGGATCAGGATCAGGGGGGATAGGGGAGGGGGTCGGGGGAGTGAGTGGGGGGGGGGAGGCGTCTCGGCAATACTAAATGGAAAAAAAAAAAAACAAAAAAACATAAACTGTAATACAAATATAACCTAACACAACATTATCAAAACAAGGAATCATCAGAGCAAGTTACCAATGGGACTCTTATACAGTCCCTGTACAATGTCAAACATTTGTAAATAATTCGAACGTAACTTTTCGAAAGATGAGCGGGATGGCTCAATGTCTGACAGCCAACTAGGCAAATGTTTTTTCAACTGCTGGCAAAGAAAAAATAACATGAAATGGCGAGATATTTTCGCCACATACACACGTTACATTATGACTGAATTTCGTTTTAAATGCATCAAGTCTAAATCTAAAAACCATGCTTGTTAATAGCCTATGATGATGGTTATTTTTACTGGCACCAAAAATTATTTTTATAGAGTTTTTTTTACGCCGAAGGTCATCAGAAATATCACTTTCTTCTTGCTGCATTTTTATAAAATTCCAGCAAGTTTTTTTTCCAAAAGATACATCCTTCTTGTAGGGACAGGGGGATTTGTATTTTGATGGAATTGTTATGATTCTTTGCACCCTTTTTTGCTGTTCGGTCCGCCCATTCATTCATTTGCAGATAATCCACAATGAGAAGGAACCCAACAAAAATTGACACTGGTACCACGTACAGACAGGAAATGAATTAAGTGAATAATTTCAGTGACAAGTTCCCCTCTTACTTTTGTATTAAATGAATTAAGCGCTTGCAAAACAGATTTAGAATCTACACAAAACAGTATATGAAACAGAAAAACAGGCAGATTCAGCAGATAATTCAGATCCATTGCAATAGCAACGAGTTCAGCTGTAAATATTGAAAAATATTTCCGATATGATAGGCTCGTTCCACCTTCAAGGCTGGGATAACAAAAGCTGCACCAGCTAGACCGTTATCGAGGACAGAACCATCTGTATAGACTTCCAAATGGTTTGAATAATGATTATCTATATGAGTGCGGACAGATGCAGAGAGCTGGACCTTCCTCTTTCTTGAAGTCTAAATAATCCGTGTCAAAATTGGCAGCGATGAGTTCCCATTTAGGGATTATGCTGTAAGATAGTCGCGGAGCTACATTTTTAGGCTCAACGCCTGCATTTTTAAACAGATCAGACGTATATGAACCTATCGTTGTTAGAGAATGTATTTGATGTGCTCTTTTAGGGAAATGAATATCTGATTTTAGCTTGATTTCCATAGCAACTGAGTTTTGAGTAGAATTACTTCGTAAAATATATTTTGCTGATGCGAGTTTCATCTGTTCTTCTAGTGGTAATATACGAATCTCTGCGTAGGTGTGTGCATGTGTGTGTGTGTGTGTGTGTGTGTGTGTGTGTGTGTGTGTGTGTGTGTGTGTGTGTGTGTGCGGGCGCGCGCGCGCGCGCGTGTGCGTGGTTGTGAGCGTCGTAAAGTAAGTATGCACGTGTATGAAATCATGTACAATGTTATGCCTGATAACGTCCTGATATTGGCAAACAAACATTGTGAATGTACAGATTTTGACTGAATATTATCTATATTGATTGCTGGTAAGTGCTGAATTGCTACTGGCAGATCGAAATGTCATGTACTCAATCCTCCTTGCTGCCATTGCTGTTGATCTGATATCCCATGATAGATGTTTCCCATTTTTCATCCAAATTGCTCCATGATCAAATAGAGCATGCCCTTTGAGATCTTTTGGCTTTTCATATTTCTGCTTATATGAAGTGCCAATTCGATCTCGCAATTCAAACTGACTGCAAATTCAGCCCACTTACCAACTTAGCCCACCATTGACCAAGATGAGAGACTTATGACCTGTATGAACTGGGTGCCCACACTTGAACAGGTAAACTTCCCATTCAGTGGCTTTGTGAAAGAGACGAAGAGAGCGGACCCTGCCCTATGAGGCTTACAGCACAGCACACATCAATTAGTATTAGCACTGTCTCAGACCATGTCTCAACGCAGACGACTGCCTCTACTTTGGCTGGCTTTGCCCCCTGCCTTGATGTCACCTGGAATCTTTCATGACGTGATTGGCTGACCAGTGGCTTTGACCCGTCAAGCTCCTTCCTGGGGTCATTACTTGTACACAAGGTGCCGCGATACAGCAGCAAATCAACATGATCTGCTGACTCATCACGGTGAATTTTTCAGTGGAATGTTACTGGTCACAAAAATTTTGCACTCTCGTACGCATGTATTGAACAAGTTTTTATATTCACCCAGGGCTCATCGTCTTATACCAAAGACTTGCTCTTAGAGTTCAGTCCAAAATTGGTAGAAGGAAAGCAGGGAAGAGGCAAAGGAGGAGGGATTCTTTGCCTGTGTTAGAGTCTGAGATTGTTTCGTTAATGGGTCATATTCACCAACTGTAAAATTGCCTGTGTTAGAGTCTGAGACTGTTTCGTTAATGGGTCATATTCACCGACTGTAAAACTGCAGCACAAACGTTTTCTCTTGACACATAGCATTATAGTTTTATTACGATCACCTCCAAAGACGTATGATCCTTTTAGAGCTGTTGCCACGCAGACAAGAAACCTCTGCTGCAAAAAAGACGTGATGATGAATGATCCTTTTAGAGCTGTTGCCACGCAGACAAGAAACCTCTGCTGCAAAAAAAGACGTTGATGAACCAAACTAGCTACACTACATGATCGCTGAACTGTCACAATCTTTGGCGCATATAAACTGAAGGCGGGAAGAGAGCTTCGGTCTTTTCATTTAATATTTTCACCCGCGGATTGAAAAGCGTAAGAAATGCTAAAACAAAGAAGTAAACATAATAAGCTTCAGCTAAAGCATGAAGAGGTAATATTGCGAAGCGGACACGACAAAATGGACAACTAGTGCCTATTCTGGCAATGTGTGCAGTTTCTTCACCTGATCGACTGAAACAGAAAAAAAAAGCGCAAGAGACAAAGAAGTGTACTGATTTGTGTACAACCAAGACAGGTAATTCGGCCACAAATGGAGAAAAATAGCGGACAACAGAAAAGAAAGAGTGAAAAAAGACAGGGCGAAGGATGGTGGTCATCAAGAGAAAATTATCAGTCCAAGATCTCCACAGAGGAATACAATTACCTCTGGAAGGCATCCAGGCATTCCCAAAGACATTGTTCCAGTGCTGTTGATTCATACTCATATTCTGTTGGTATGTTTCCAATGATTCATCACTGTTTATGGTTCTAAATGAAAGAGATGAGGTAAATGGCTTTCTGACGTTCCCATAAGACGCACTGATAAGAGCAGAATGATGACACCATTCATACCGAACGTTGACATGGATCAGCTAAGTGGATGGCGACTCGAAGTTGTTTTTTTTTTTATGTCTGAGTCGTAATTAGAGGGAAGTGTGTGTGTGTGTGTGTGTGTGTGTGTGTGTGTGCGTGCGTGCGTGCGTGCGTGCGTGCGTGCGTGCGTGCGTGCGTGCGCGTGCGTGCGTGTGCGTGCGTGCGTGCGTGCGTGCGTGCGTGTGTGTGCCTATGTGTATGTGTGTGTGATTTGTCCGTCTGTCTGTCTGTTTCTATGTGCGTATCTCTGTGTCTGTCTGTCTGTCTGTCTGTCTCTGTGTGTGTCTGTAAATGTGAGTGTGGTGTGTGTTTTAATTTTTTTTCTTCTTCATTCTAGTCTCATTTAGTCGTATGTTTCTATTGTCAATGTCTTTCCTTTTAAAATCTTGTTTACGGTTATTTCTTTAGTTCAGGTGTTTTCAAGCCTTCCACAAGCCCATTAAAACTACATTTTGAATTGCTTCCTTTCTTCTTTTCACTCAAACACTCCATAGGGCTCAGACCGAAGTCACTAAATTTTAGTGAAGCTTTCAAATTGATAACTCGGCTGTAAACGAAAAAGTCGCGTGTGTCTGTGAAAGCTGAGTGCGTGTTGTCCTTGCTATTTAACGTAAAAAATATGAACTGCTATAAAGTCGTTGAATATTAAGGTTGAACGAAACTGAAAGCATTGTCTCTCTCTCTCTCTCTCTCTCTCTCTCTCTCTCTCTCTCTCTCTCTCTCTCTCTCTCTCTGTGTGTGTGTGTGTGTGTGTGTGTGTGTGGTGTGTGTGTGAAGTGTTTTAACAGGTAATTACAGTCTTCCCTACGCTCTCTTACGCAGTTCTGATTTTCTGGCAACATGCAGAACGGACATTCAGATTAATCGAATTTCAAGTAACGCTACTCCAGTTAGACTTCAGTTTGATGTTGTGTGAAAGCGTTTCCAATGTGTGAAAAATGGACCACACTCAGTGTTTAAATCAACTGCCAGAAAAAAAAAAGTGTACAGTCTTCAGCCAATAGCCTAGCCAGACAACATGTGAAAATTCAGACTGTAAAATGCACGTCACAAAAACCAGTGACATTAAACGAATGTGGTCACAAGTTAGTATTATTCACAAAATCATTGCAACAAACATCCCACTGGCTGCAAATCATGTTGCCGTTCACACATTTATTGCTACAAACTTTTCTGTAAGTGACATGGCGTTTCTAACACGGTGAGTTACAGATTTATTATTGGCGCAAGAGATTCCATTGTACCTTTTCTATTTGTAAATAAATCTTGAACTTATTAATGAATATAGGGGTGGGGATGGGGGTGTTTAATGGAAAATGTTTTATGTATTTAATGTTAAAATATCACATGACGTTGCAGCAGTAGAGGCATTTAAAATCAAACAATGCACATTTGGTGTGGCTGCGTACAGGGGAGCCGGCATATAGTGACGTAGAAATAATGTTAATGAGGGGGACACGGAAGATCAGGCAACAACAAAGAAAAAGTGGGCACTGATCGTTTGCGGATGTAATCAGTGTTTATAACCTACATAGTTAACGTTTATTGATGTAGGTTTCTCGCGTTCAGCAGAAGATATACTTTCTGTCTGTCACTTTTCCATCGGAGAATGTCGTTTTGGAGCACATTTGGAATAGAGACGGGAGTGGAACCTAGGGAGGAAGGTCAGCGGGGCAGGAGACAGGAGCAGGGTGGGGTGGGCGAGGGATAAGGACGAGACTTCTGGCTCTGGCCAAATTGACCCTGCAGTACAACACGACCCCTACCATTACATTCATGAGCTCTGTCATGGGGTGTGATAGAGCAGAATCCAGCAAACGTCACCTCAAGCGGAAAAGCAAGGCAGACGTGATAGTGATTTGGAATGCCAAAAAGGGAATGGCTTATGGTTGAACACACGGGCGGGTCAGTCTGCCACACAAGCAGAAGTCACGGAGAAATGAGATTGATACAGCCTGTGAGGATGAAAGGAGGATTAGGGTGACCATCTAGCTTGGCAGGAAGACTCAGATGGGCATGGAGGTCTTGACGTATTAAGAACATACACACTGACATTAAACAAAAAAGAAAAAAAAAAAACAGAGGTGCCATCCCTTCCCTCCCTCCCTCCCTCCCTCCCTCCCTCCCTCTCTCTCTCTCTCTCTCTCTCTCTCTCTCTCTCTCTCTCTCTCTCTCTCTCCAAATGGCGATTGTTTAGCTTATTTGATTCAATCTGAAAACATATTGATCCTTAGAAATTGGCAATGTATATCTTTTATGCACTGAAAACTAGACATGAACTTATGAACGGAAACTAGATACATGATTAGTGTGGTGATTGGTTTCAAACGCAGGTGAAAATGTTTTTGTTTATCTTGGTTGTTTCCTTGAATTATTTTCCCTTGCAATTGGTTGCTTGTGTGTTCCTGAAAACAAGTTAGTTAATTTTGTTGATAACCCGTACTCATTTTTATTTTATTCTCAGCAAACGTGTACCCATGTTGTATACAGGTCGGTGGCCTTACCAAAATTTCAGAGTTCAGAGTTCTCTGTCTCTATCTCTCTCTCTCTCTCTCTCTCTGTCTGTCTGTCTGTCTGTCTGTCTGTCTGTCTCTCTCTCTCTCTCTCTCTCTCTCTCTCTCTCTCTCTCTCTCTTCTTCTTCTTCTTCTTCTTCTTCTTCTTCTTCTTCTTCTTCTTCCTGCAGTCTCTCACTCTAGGTCTACCTGTCAAACAAGCTGGACTTTTTTTTCTGGCTTGCCACTTCTTTTACCACATTCACCTTTCCTTCGACTAACTCCTACATTAATCCATCCTCGCACTTTCCCGACCAATCTTATGTAACTGTGTGTCCTGGCGAAGTGCTATTCTCGACAATACAGAATAGTCAATGTATACTTCATTAACTTCTGATATTACGCAAACTACTGACCATGAGTCAGTTTTAACTCTCGTTTCTAAACAAATCTGAATCGGGCACATCGCGACAATTGTACAGCTGGGCATGCAGTCAGGGCTACAGGGCCATACTTCTTGCTAAGTTCTTCAGAGGATAGTCGTCGCTCGAACGGAAATGGCAGCCAGTTTGATCATGCATGCACAGTATACTTGAATGGCAATGGTAGCCATCTTGATGGCGCATGCACAGTACGCTTGAATGGCAATGGTAGCCATCTTGATGACGCATACACAGTACGCTTGAACGGCAATGGTAGCCATCTTGATGACGCATACACTCTACGCTTGAACGGCAATGATAGCCATCTTGATGACGCATACACAGTACGCTTGAATGGCAATGCTAGCCATCTTGATGACGCATACACAGTACGCTTGAACGGCAATGGTAGCCCCATCTTGATGACGCATGCACAGTACGCTTGAACGGCAATGGTAGCCATCTTGATGACGCATACACAGTACGCTTGAACGGCAATGGTAGCCATCTTGATGACGCATACACAGTACGCTTGAATGGCAATGGTAGCCATCTTGATGACGCATACACAGTACGCTTGAACGGCAATGGTAGCCATCTTGATGACGCATGCACAGTACGCTTGAACGGCAATGGTAGCCATCTTGATGACGCATGCACAGTATGCTGATAGTTTCACGCAACCCTGGTAAGTGACTCTGCTCTGCTAGTTAATACTCACAGCAATAGCTGCTGCAGTTCCAACCAAGATCTGGATGTAAGCAATTCCCAAACACTATAATTCCCAAACAGCACTTCCAAACAATCAATCTACAGCCAGGTTTCCAGACACCATACTCTTGAGAATGAAATTGACAACACAAATCAGGTTTCCAGACATCATGCTCTTGACAATAAAATTGACAACACGAATCAAAGAATGATACCACAACTATGATTTTCAGTGTCAGTCGCTATTGTTTCCTGCCTTTCCAACGCCATAGCAGAAGGTACTGATGCCTCCCGACACACACTACCCCGGAATTTGCATCAGTGGTCGTCAGAAAAATACATCGGATGAAAGGAAGCAAACACTTGTACCGACTGAGTAGGATCAAGGCACAGCAACAACCATTCCCTCTGGAGCCAGGGACACTTAGGTCATCGGCAATGGCGGGGACGCCTTGATCCAACCAGTGTGGTTTCGCCTGTAACAGCATCGTGATAATTGAACAAATCGCTGTTGCCTTGAGGCCATGTCCATCACCGTTTGGATCCTGGTGGCTCCATAAATGATAGACAAGTTAGCAAATCCTCTCACTTTATGTGTGGAGTCAGGGTTGATAATAGTATGCATGTGTGAGCGACTCTGTAAAAGCTGGTCAGTTCTGCTAATCAAACACTGAAGTTCATTGCACGTTCTTGTGTCTGCTTCATATGCGAATGGGCGAAATCACTCTTAACAACTGGGCTGTTGACAAGGATTGACAAGAAATCAATATCCTATCAATTGGTATCAATTTCTCTCGGGCAATTTTCTGCCGTCAAAAGGGAGTTCCAAAAATATCGCTATTCTTTCGTTAACCTGAAGTACCTTATTCTCATAATGATGTAAGTACACCGCCATATCGCATGATATAGTATCTTCTGCAATGCAATTTCTCAATCACATACCAACAAATTGGTTTAGGTGGCAATTTTCAGTGATAGTTATCCTGATAACCAACTTGTGCACAGTAAAAAACAATGCAGATCAGTAATTGTGTTTGGCCTTGATTCATTTGTTTCTATTTCTGTAGACTATCTCAGGTAATGGTGGGTCTTCATAACATTCTACATGGCTGAATGTAAGGAAAACAGCTACAAGTTATTTAATGTTGAAGATTTTATAACAAACTGACGTAACGCCATTTTGCTCTTCATTAGAGTATTAATATTTGCATTCAACTTTGTTTTTTCTTAAGTCTTCGTAAGGAGAAATGGCTAAAACTGTTGTTGCACCATATAACAATGATATGAATTGGGCTTCAGGTGGTTATAGTGTTGCAATGGTGGACTAAGGAGTCTAGGGGTTCCTAAACCATCCCTACCTCCCCCGTCCGAATTCTGAAATAAAGAAAATCCTAAAGTGCACACAAGCATGTCCAAATAAAAATGTCCTCGAAAGATACATTATACTCAAAGTTTCCATTTAATGGGAATGAGTGAATAAGGAGTCCGGCCCCTACCCCTTGTCTGTCTTCTACCTTCTCCTTCCTCGCCCCTCTCAATCACCCACCCACCACACACCCCAGCCCACCATGTTACTGGCCTTTTTCCACCATAAAGGTTAGGAAGAGACAAAGTGGAGGGGGTGGGGTGAGTGTACAACAGTCTGCTTGTAGAGTAGCCACTTAAAAAGAAAACGAATCCCTGGTGGCCTTGGTAACGTGGCCTGCACCTGGTGAGAGGATCGGCAGACTCCTAGACAGAGGAGACCCTGTGACTGACTTGAATGGAAACGAAGGAGTCGGTCACTGACTTCATGTAGAAAATTGGGCATGGATAGACTATGTAAAGAATCAGTACTTCTTATCTTTCATCCTTGAAAGACATGTGCTAAATACGAACTTCGACATCTTCGAAAGACTAGTGGGAAAGAGCTGTTTAGAAAGCAAATGGTAGCACAGGGCAATTAAAAATGAAGGAGTGAAAGAAAAAAAAAATAAAGCTGGTTCTAAATCTGAACACAAAACGTCCAAATGCAACAAACATGGCAGCGTCAGAGAGAGGTTCGCTGTCCCATGCGCTCTCAGATCATTCCTGGCACAAATGAACAAATGCTTTCAAATTGAGTGATGTTTTTGTTGTTGTTGTTGATGATGATGATGATGATGATGATGATGATGATGATGATGATGATGATGATGATGATGATGATGACGATGATGATGATGTTTTTCCTTCGGTTGTAGGGACTTTTCCACCGAGAGATCTCAGAATTGAAGACACTGACTGAACAAACAACTCAAACACGTGCAACACCCCAGTCCACATCTGTATTTCCACACCAGCCAGACTGTCAGATGTGTGTTTCCTGTCACCAGGTACATACAGGAGTCATGCTACCTGAGGTGGAGGAAAGGCAGACACAGAGGTGGCGAGGCAAATCAAGGAGAGAACCAAGGTAATGATTCCATGGCTGATGGGTCCCCCTGGTGCACTGGCGGAAGGAAGAGTGGCGAGAAAGTAGAAATGGAATCAATACAGACCACCAGCACGAGACAGGGAGGGTGTAGTCTGACCGCGCACGGATATTGATCAGGTGTGAGAACGCTGACTGATAGGAGGAAATGGGGAAAAACCAAACAACTGACACAAGCTAAGTAAGTAACTAACTAACTAACCGACTGACTGAACTAACTCACTCACTCACTCACTCACTCACTCACTCACTAACTGACCAATTACTATACTATCTAAGTAACTAATTAACCACCTCTGTCTGTCTGTCTGTCTGTCTGTCTGTCTGTCTGTCTCTCTCTCTCTCTCTCTCTCTCTCTCTCTCTCTCTCTCTCTCTCTCTCTCTCTCTCCAGTCAGACTGATAATCTTTCATGGCTAGCCATTATCCAACATGACAATATGACGTACGCAGACTTCATTTACTCTCAACACAGTGCCGACCTTCCTCACCTCATCTGAATCCCGCTTCAAAACAACCTTAATTCCACAGTACACGGGCAAGAATAACAGAGTCAGCTGTTCAGTCAGGGTTACTTTTCCCCTGTAATGCACTACGTTACCCAGCAGAACTGTTGTTGTACAAAATGACTACCCCCGAAGCGGAAAGATAGCCGTTTTGGTGACGCATGCACAGTGTACTGGTGGTTACATGACAACCTGATAGGTGATGTTGCACACATAGATTAGCGATCTGATGATCATAATTTTGATAGCATAGGCAACCAGTGAGGGGGAAAAACTAATGGGAAATGAGACCGAAGAAACAAAGACTGGGATGACAGTTCAGCTACAGAAGCGTGCCGGTGGTCAGATCGGAACTGGCAGAGACAGCGGAGTTATCAAAGGCAGGACACTTCAGAGTGCTGCAAATGTGCGCACGGGGCAATTGACAGGAGAGGAGATAGGTGGGAACGAATAGGCGAAATGGAAAATGAGGTGGGGGTGGGGGGGTGGAGATTGATGGTGAAAATGGGGACAGGGAGGGTTAGCTGATGGTACCATAGAACATTGAAGAAATAATTGGTCACTACATTTGCAAAATTCAGAACTTTTTTGTTTTTTGTTTTTGTTTTTGTTTCGTTTTTTGTTTGTTTGTTTGTTGTTTGTTTTTTGCTGTCCCAACCTCTGCGCCACCTCAGAGGCAGTGCACCCACGCCGCTCATTCCGACACCGCGTCCACAGCCGCAGCCCTGTCAGCCCCGCCGCAGCTCCGGCGCTGGCAATCCACAGGGAGCAGTCAATGTCAAGTCGTCAAGATGCAACCCACCGGAGGAGACACTGCACTGCTGCCGAGTCACTTCGGTGGTGTTCAGTGGCACCTGTTCTGATCTAACATACGCAGGACACCACCTACTAAGCCCCCTACTGACGACAATAACTGCTTAGTCGCGGAGCCGGCGTGAGTGAGCTCTCTCTCCGGAGGGCGCCACCACGTCCGTCCAACGACAGCGCCCATGGACTCGCCGATAACGGAGACCCGACGGAGCCAAACCAAGGCCATAGACGTGGAGAGGACATCGAAATTGAGGTCACCCATGAGAGCAGGGCATGAAGGGCCACAGAATTTGAGACATTTTTTTTGCTGATCAATGAGAATGAGGATGACTAAGATGATGCTATGGATTTCCATTACTGTCTGAGACTACACGACAGGGCTGTACTCAACGCTTCCTTTCATAATATATCCCGGCGTCAACCAGGCCCGAGAGATACAGGCACCTGCAGTGTTGGTCAGGAAATTCGAGCAACACTCTCAGAAACGCATCCATTAAGTGGATGAAACTCGCCTGTGTGCTCTCAGTCTTCCCAACTGAGTCCGCAGCAAACTCAACTCTGGATAGGAGCAAGTCGGGGCAGAAAAAACCCACATGACTCTGATGGGATTCGAACCCACGACCTCCCAGCCGGGAGTCCGCGACGCTAACCACTTCGCCACTGCGGCTGGTAAATTGAGAACGTCTTATGTTAGCCGCTTCTATACTCTTCGTCATGCGTTGTTGGAACTGTTATCTGAATGCCCATCTCCTACCTCACCTTTTTTACCTTTGCCCTCTTTATCTGCTGTACTTATTGTGTATCCATCACGTGTGATTTAAGCCGGCAAACTGCCTCTCCTGTTGTTCTAGAATTAAAACTGCTTTACGCGGCAGGTACTAACAGGCTGTATAGGAGACAGACTCACAGTATAATTCTGGAGTCCTGGAACGTTCCAGAAAATAAATACCAGAGGTTTCAAATTCGTTTCTAGAAAGTTCCATGCATTGTGTGCTATGCAATGGTTCTCGAACTTTCAGTTTCATAAATATGGATAGTCAAGGTTAGTACGGTGATGTTGTTTATAGCCCAGTCGACCGCAAAGGGACATTTCAGTGCTGAAATCACCAAGGCTGAAGATGCTTGAGAAAATGGGTCATAAGTTTTGATGGTGTGGAAGGGTATGGTCACCGTTTTGGAATCAGTGTGAAGATTATCTGCAGATTGAAGGAGTGAGTCTTCTGCTGGAAGTGAAGACGTTCAGCTCGTGAACAGAGTGGACTTGCCCACGGTCAGGATGGATTCAGCCAAAGACTGGAACCAACTCTAGTAGACCTTCACCACAGTCAGCCTGCTGCATCCACAGAAGTGTCATCAAAGAACAGGATATTTTTTTTTAAATTCTGTTCACAACAGCCATGAATCCTTCCACTTTCTTTTCAGTTGACAGCTTTCTGTGTCTCTAGCCCTGTCAGTGTGTCAACCCCTGTCTGTGTCTCTAGCCCTGCCAGTGTGTCAACCCTGTCTGTGTCTCTAGCCCTGCCAGTGTGTCAACCCTGTCTGTGTCTCTAGCCCTGCCAGTGTGTCAACCCTGTCTGTGTCTCTAGCCCTGCCAGTGTATCATCCGTGTCTGTGTCTCTAGCCCTGCCAGTGTATCATCCGTGTCTGTGTCTCTAGCCCTGTCAGTGTGTCAACCCTGTCTGTGTCTCTAGCCCTGCCAATGTGTCAACCCTGTCTGTGTCTCTAGCCCTGTCAGTGTGTCAACCCTGTCTGTGTCTCTAGCCCTGCCAGTGTGTCAACCCTGTCTGTGTCTCTAGCCCTGCCAGTGTGTCAACCCTGTCTGTGTCTCTAGCCCTGTCAGTGTGTCAACCCTGTCTGTGTCTCTAGCCCTGTCAGTGTGTCAACCCCTGTCGGTGTCTCTCGCCCTGTCAGTGTGTCAACCCCTGTCGGTGTCTCTAGCCTTATCAGTGTGTGAACCCCTGCCTTTGATCAAATCACGGATCTCCACAATACCCCCCCCCCCCCCCCCCCCCACACACACACACACACACACACTATGCAGCCTGTTTTGTCTACCTGGAAAAATAAATTTGCCGCAGAAATGAAAATAATGACAGAGCAAACTCCCCGTTAAATCATTAGTTTTAGACACAAATCTTGTTTTGATATGTATGTCTTAAAGTAGTATAGTAGTATATGTATGTCTTTGCTTAAAGTAGTCAATACGCCATGACCCCCCTAGTACATGTAGTGGGTCTTTGAACCCTGAAGTTAGTTTAAAGTATGTTTAAGACCCATATACACCAAAACGAGATAACACACAGATGGGTATAACCATT
Organism: Conus betulinus; assembly: GCA_016801955.1. NCBI lineage: Eukaryota > Metazoa > Mollusca > Gastropoda > Neogastropoda > Conidae > Conus > Conus betulinus. Next base: position 162,622 of record JADBJO010003957.1, on the reverse strand, counting down.
CCAGGAGAAAGGGGGGAGTGGACCTATCATACACCACACTGTGGTACCAGAACCATAGCACAATAACTTGGTTAGCCAAAACGGCAATATTTACATCGACTGCCAGCGGGATTCAAACCTGCAACAGATAACAGTGAGCTTGGTACTCTGACCACCCAAGCCAGCCAGACTCCCAGATCAGAGTCCAGCGACCTGTAAGAACAGCGCGCTTGTACCCTGAGGAGGCCACCGACCCTTTAAGCAGCTCTGTGACTAAGATCTATGATGTATACAATAATGGGCGCACGCCACAGCCATCATCAATCAGTATTAAGTCTGTTGCAGGCAGTGGGTCTACGTCAACAGCTGTCTTTGTTTGCCTTGGGTGTTTTCCTTTCGGGTCTCCCTTGTCCTCTGGACATTGACATGGGTGTAGTGAGTCTGCTTCCTGAGGTCATTATTTGCCTGTAGGATGCCATGACCAAGCAATGACCAGTAAGAATAAGTTTTGCACTGTCAAACACTGAGCTTGTTATATATCGAGCCTTGGTTCATCTCATGCCGAAGAGTCACTCTCATAATCCCATTCAGAATTTGGTGAAAGGGAAACAAGAAAGATGAAGAGGTGGGAGATTCTATGCCTGTGTCAGTTTTCTCGCCATTGAGTCGAGCTAAAAAGAGACGTGTCACCGATTATATGCAACGGATATTAGTTATTGACCATCCGTTTGGCGAAGTGATTAGTGCTGCAAATTCCCGGCTGGGAGATTGCGGGGTTGATTCCCGTCAGAGCCATTTATTTGTCGAATTTTTCTGCCTCGGCTGGCTCTTACCTAGAACTGGGTTTGCTATGGGCCCAGTTGTGAAAACTGGAACCACACAGTCAAATTTCACTACTTAATAAATGCGTCCCTGAGACTATGTTCAAATTTCATGACCAACGCTGCCGGTGTCTGTATCTCTCGGGTCTGGCTGACACTGGGAGATATTATGTGCATAAACACAGAATACAGCCTTGTCATGCTGTTTCAGACTGGAATTCCATAGCATCATCTTCAGCATCTTCATAGATCATCATTATAAAAAAAAAACAGTCTTGAATTTTGTGGCCTTTCATGCCCTGATCTCATAGTGACCTTAGTTTAATTTCCTCTTCACATCCATGCCCCTGATGAGTTCATGTCAAGGTCACCGGTATCGGCAAGTTCATGGGGACTGTTGCTGGACGGACGTGGTGTGGCGCCGTCCCGAGTGGGGCTCTTTAACTCCATGACAAATCAATTACTGTCGTCAGTGAGAGGGCTTAGTAAGCCATATTCTGCGAATGTTGGATCAGAACAGGCACCACTGAACACTACTAAAGTGACTCGACAGAAGTGCAGAGTCTCCTCCAGTGGGTTGCCTCATTGTGACTTTACTTTGACTTCGTCCTGTGGGGTGGTGGTGCAGGAGGTTGCGTCCAGACAAACCAGGTTGTGGCTGTGGATGGAGTGCCGGAATGAGCGGCGTGGGGGCTGGAGGTGGGATGGGGGGGGAGGGGCAATGACACCATGGACCAAGACAGCACTGCAGATGAGACAGAGAAGAAAAGGATCTTGCTGTTGTAACACAGTGTTTAGATTTATTATATCCTAGGCTTCTGTGCTCAAGCTCATTCAGTGGTATCATTATGCGGAAAAGAAACTCCAGTCACAAAAAGTCATACATGGAATAGCCATCTAAACCAGCTATTCTCATAATAGCTAAACTACTAACATCCCTGGGGGGAGGGGGCAAGGGGCAATTAAAAATAACCAAGCCGAGATAAAAGTTGCCATTCTTTTCAGTTAATATTTTCACCTGTAGGATAACAGTCATAATAGAGAATAAAAACAAATCTAGTGACGCCATAAGAAATAGAGAAAAATGCCAAAACTGGCAAACAGACACTGCCGAATGGACAGTTAATGCCCAGTCTGGACAGAGTTCACAGTCTCACTACCTAACTAAAAGATGACAGAAATTGGAACAAGACCAAAAAAGTGTACAGACTTTATTTATCGAGCATACATACGTGTGCCACGAAAACAAATGGATACAAAAAAAAAAAAGAGAGGAAAAAGAACATAGAAGAAAGAGTAAAAAGTAGAAGTGAACATAGTGACAGATAATTAAAAGAAAAAGACCAGGAGCATAGACTGTGTAGTCGGGGAGTGTAGTCTTGTTGAAAGAGACACCGACATGCTTGTGGACGAAGGTGCGTTGCTTTGTGACGTCATGATAAAAGCAAAATGATGATACCATGTTAATCATAGCATGACACGGACCAGCCAAGCGGATGTCCAGTCTGAAGGGTTTTTTTTTTTTTTCTGAGCCGGCATTAGAGGGACAGCTTGTGTGTGTGTGTGTGTGTGTGTGTGTGTGTGTGTGTGTGTGTGTGTGTGTGTGTGTGTGTGTGTGTGTGTGTGTGTGTGTGTGTGTGTGTGTGTGTGTGTGTGTGTGTGTGTGTGTGTGTGACGTCTGTGTGTGTATATGTGTGCGTGCGGGCGGGCGTGCGTGCTCGCGTGCACACACATGTGTATGAATGCAGACACACACACACTCATACAGTCACAGATAGAGCTACAGAGATACACAGAGAGTAGACAGACAGACAGACAGACAGAGGAATACACAGACAGACAGGCAAACAGAAAGAAAGAATCCGAGATACAGACAGAAAGACAGACAAATAGACAGCCAAAGAGAGAGAGGGAGAGAGAGAGAGAGAGAGAGAGAGAGAGAGAGAGAGAGAGAGAGAGAGAGAGTGTGTGTGTGTGTGTGTGTGTGTGTGTGTGTGTGTGTGTGTATGTTTGCTGCCCTCTAAGGTGGCCACATATGTTCCATCTTGTTATTGTCCGCCGTTCAGAAAGGTCACCTCACTGCCTGTACGTTGCCTTTGCCCACGCGAGAACCACCGTGTTGTGCTTTAAACTTAACACACTGCTGTCGCCAGTAATGAAGTGTGCCACGGAGACCGCTAGCCGGTGAACAAGAGGGCCAAAAAGAGCCAGTCACATCATGGGGGAGTGCTGAATGCCTATAGTGTTCGCTCAGTGGATCTCTCGACTAGCTGAGGAGAAATTTCTTCCCCTCTGCGTGTCTATGTGTACTCGGACGCACTTCCATCTTCCCAATTGCTACCTTTCCTCTTCCGATGGTGAACTCATGTAGCAATTTCTGAGGAAGGAAGTAGAAGGAACACAAAAAGAAAAAAAAAAAAAGGAAGAGGTATGGACAAAAGGATTTTTAAAAAAAAAAAAGAAGGAAATAGGCAGGAAGGCGAGAGAAAACCAGAAAGAGGAGGTGGTGGGAAGGAGGGAGAGACAAGGAAAAGGGAAGAAACAGTAAGGCCAAGATATATAAAACAGGCAGGGAGAAATATGAAATAAAAGCAGGTAGTGGTAGAAAAGTAGAATTTTTATTAATTGTTGTTATCATTAGTATTATTACTATTAATCCCCCTCCCACTAAGCACTATTATCAATCCACATAATCACTACCGTCACTTATACATGATACTGTTCTACAAACAAACTACAAACCCCATCGTTTCACACACACACACCCCTCCCCCCTCACTATTTCCTCTCCCATGATTCCCTCCTGGGTTGCCACGTTTCCGTCCGCGGCCATTTTGATCGTGCGGCGAGCATGAGAAGATAAGTGGTTTCTCGTTCGTTTTCACTGTCCTAAATGTTGCTTTCGCCTGAAGAAGAGACCCAAGAGGTCGAAATGCATTGTGTCTTGTCCTGTACTGTTTGTCTGTGTCCTTGACGGTAACTAACCCCCTCTCTTTCTAAATTTTTCTAGAAAAAAATAAAAATAAGAATAAGGGAGAACTGCTAGAGGTAAACCAAACAGAGGTAAGGAAAACTAGGAAGAGTTACAAAGGGGGGGGGGGGGGGGGGGGGGGGGGGTAACCACATTAGGGAGAGGACCAGGTTGAGGGGGAAACGGAGGCGGGAATGAGGGGGAGGAGGCCAGAGGTGGGGGGAGATTGGGAAAGAGGGAACTTGACTTGGAAGGCAGGTGGGGAAATAGGAGAGTAAGGGTGGAAGGGGCGGAGAACAGCACACACCATCTATCCTTTCACATTCAACAGAAGTTTGACCTCATTTCCACTTTACCTCTTTTTTTCCACTCTCCTTTTTGTATCACTTTTCTGCCATTGACTATACTTTTGAAACCTGCTTGCTTTTTTTTTTTTTTTTTAGGGAGGATGGAGGAGGCCAGGATGGGGAAGTGTGAAAGGGAGGTAGAAAATGAAGATGGTGAAGATTATGGTAGGGCAGTTTGAGAGGATAGTGAACGATATGGACTGGTTGACACGGGAAACGGCTGAATGAAGCGCCAGCAGGCAGCTCTTCAGTCGGCACTACCCAGGTAGGCAGCCCGTTGTGTAAACGAGTGTTGATTGTAAAGCGCTTAGAGCTTGGTCTCTAGCCGAGAATATGCGCTATATAAGTATTTATTATTATTATTATTATTATTATATTGGAGCAAGGGCGGTAGCAGAACTTGTGGCATCCCCCAAACTGGCCTTGCATCAAAACACGAGCCAGACTGCCCTATTCACATGGTCCACTGTAAGGTCACACAGCAAAATCCACGGAGGCAATAACTTCAGCTCAGGCAGAAGCAAGGTAGACACGGAAGCGTCACAGCCATGCCCAAAGTGATAACCATGGGAATGATTCAGTGGCTGGACACAATGGCGGCACACCCTAGCACAGAAACCAAACTCACAGGAAATGAGAGAGATGCAGTCTGTGAGGATGAAAGGAGGCTTAGGGTGGCACTCTGGCTCGGCAGCTAGATTCTACTGGTATTGATCAATAATGAATTAGGACCACGCTGATTGCTGGAAGAAAAAAAAAAATGAAGAGGGCTCTCTCTCTCTCTCTCTCTCTCTCTCTCTCTCTCTCTCTCTCTCTCTCTCTCTCTCTCTCTCTCTCTCTCTCTCTCTCTCTCATATGAATATTCATATTACTACCATATTACCATCTTTTATGTTGGCTGTCGTTATCAGACAGATACAACGGATGAAAGGAAGCTCTCTCTCTCTCTCTCTCTCTCTCTCTCTCTCTCTCTCTCTCTCTCATATGAATTCATGACGTGCCTTTCAATGCGAATTCAGTACTTGGAGTATTAGTTATTGTTATTCTAAGTCAACAATGTAATGAAAAACATGTTTCTTATCGGTTGCCTTTAGGGTGAAAGGATACCAACCTCTGTCTCTGTCTGTCTGTCTGCTTTCTCTCCTTCGTCTTTTTCCTCTTCTTCTTCTTCTTCTTCTTTCTTCTTTCTTCTTCTTCTTCTTCTCACATTCTCCCAATGTAAGCCAGCCTTTCAGAACAACAGTTCCTCCTTTCTTTACTTTGCCCATCATCCCTCTTCTCTATCTTATATGATGTATCTTTTAATCATTGTCAAAAGCTCCTATCAGCAACACAGAGAAAGCTATGCATGCTCCAGTAACTTCTAAGATTGTGTATATATTCTTAATGTCCAAACAAACAAGAAAAAGTATATCTGGTGATAATTGTGCACCCAGGCGTTCAATAATGGCTATCAGCCATTTCTTTTCCTTGCAAAGTTTTTCCCCAGGGACGTTGGCTGCATGAATGGATGTGGAGTCCATTTTGGTGACCCAACACCGTTTACCAGTGGTTACATGCGACCCTCCCTAGGTGACTTTACTCATGACTGCCAGTCAGTTATTACAACATCAACTGCTTCAGTATTAAGCCCAAACCCTAAAAACATTCTGATGTCATCAATGCCCAACAGGCTTCTCTGTGTCATTGTTACGTGGCTCAAATTTAAGATACCATGCTCTCGTGAATGAAAATAACACAGATATATGTACAGAAAGTTGAACAGAAAATAAAAGTGTGGTTAAAAAAAAAAATACGGACACACACAGACCGAGGGACGATCATCACAATTCTTCAGAGTTAAGATGTCAGTCATTGCTGTGTCCTAAAACAAAACATGAAGGATTTAACACACACCCTACCGCCACCACCACCACCATATTATCATCTTTTATGTTAGCTGTCGTAATCAGACAGATACAACGGATGAAAGGAAGCTAAGAGTTGTACCCACTGAGCAGTATAAAGGCAATAGCACAGCAAGAGTCATCCCCCCCTGGAGTCAAGGACACTTCAGTCACCTGCAATGGCGGGGGGCACCCAGCCAGCGGGGGTAGTCTTGTAACAGCATCGTGAATAATTCAAGAAAATCGCTGTTATCTAAAGGCCATCCATCCATCACCGTTTGGATCCTGGCGGCTTCACAAATGCTAGATGGTTATGCGCAGATACCATCAGCTTATGTTTACGCTCAGGGTCAATAATAATATACATGTCAGGAGACACAGCAGCCGCAAAAATCAGTCCGTGCTGCCATGCGAACACTGAATTCCGTAATATATTCTCGTATCTGCTTCGCATGCAAATAGAGGAAATAAAAAACCTCTGGCGTCTTTTCAATAACTGTCAGGGAATCAATATCCTGTCCATTGGTCTGTCAATTTTCTGTCAGGCAATTTCCTGCTGTCAAAAGAAGTTTCCGAATATTACTATTCTTTCAGTAACAAACGGTTATTTATCCAAGAAAAGTTGTAAATGCGTCGCCACACACGCGAGATAAAGTCTTCCACAGCCCTATTGTGTTTTTCGTTTTTCTCCATTCTGGCTTGGGTAGGATTTTCAGTGTTATGTTGTTCAGTGTTATGTAGTACAGAGCAGTCATTGTTTTTGGTCTTGTATATATGTTTATTTGTCTTCGTGTCTGTAAGTAAACTTAGGACCTGGTGGGTTTCATAACAGTCTACAGTGGCTGTTTGTAAGGTCAGTGGCTACAAGTAATTAATTCTTGGAGATTTTTTATATGCAAAAGCATGATCTGATGCCATTGGACGCTTCACTAGCATGTGAAGGGTTTGTATTCTGTCCTGATTTTTCAACCCTTCTTACAGACAAATGCATTACTGGTTGTTGCACTCTGTGACAGATAATGCATTTGACGTTCTCCTTCTTTTAGTGATATAGAGGCAGACTGAAGGGATCCATGAGGTTTCAGAATCATCCCGAATTTATCCGGCCCCAATTTGGATTTTAAAAATCCTTAAGGTCACAAAAAACCATGTTTACCTACTAAACGTCCACGAAAACTCTCAAAGCCTCTGCTGAATGGGAATGCCTGTTCCCTTTCCCCAACCCTCCTCCAGCACCCTGTCCTTCCCCCACTGATCATTTTTTTTTTTGTCCAAGAATGTCTTTTTTATCCCCCCCTTCCACCACACACTCCTCCCAATCAGCCACCATCACCCCCCCCCCCCCCCCCCCCCCCCAAATCCATTACGTCCCTGGCCTTCCATGCTATCAACTTTTGGGGGCAAGTGTGCCTCTGTCTGCGTGTGATAGTCATCTTAAAAGAGAAACTGGACCTCTGATCTTCCCAGACAACATAATCACTCTGGTAATGGGATGAGTGGACCATTATAAACCATTGTAAGAGAAAACCCTGATACTGACTTGGAAAAAAAAACAGTCATTGATTTTATAATGAAATTCGAACATTGTTAGAAACTGTTAAGAATCATCAATACTTAAGTCCTCCTCTGCCCTATCATCTTTTAACACACATGCACCAGTTACGAAGGCAACCTTGAAAGGCAAGTGGTAAAAGGCTGTTTAGAAAACACAGGAAACATATGACTGTACAGAAATGAAAGAAAGAACAGATACGTGAAGGCAAAACGTCCCAGTGTTGAAAGCATGACAGCTCCAGAGACAGGTGCGTTGACCCTGAAGCTCTAAGATGATTCCCTGCACAGATGGGAAGCTACAGCACCAAATGCTGTTGTTGTAGTCATTGTTGTTGTTTCTCTCCTGCTGTGTCGGCTTTGCACAGAGAGGCCTCAGAAGTGTAGATATTGCCCTTGCAAAAAAAAAAAAAAAAAAAAAAAAAAAACCCATCCCAGTCCACCCCTGTATTTCCATGCGTACCTTACTGTCAGATTCGCGTGCTTCGCCATCGGGTACAAAGGACATACGGCAGTCACGCCAGCTGAGCCGGAAGAGAGGCACCATGGTAATGATTCAACAACTGGTGGGTCTCTCTGGTACACTGGCAGAGGGAAGAGTGGTAAGAACTAAGAAATGAGATCCACATAGACCGAGATGATGACAGGGAAAGGGGTATGGTCTGGCTAAGGTACTGATCAGGTGTGAGCATGCTGATGAACTGGAAGATTGAGTGAAATCGAATGACAGACATAAGTTAACTAACCACCCCCACCTCCCATCCCCACCCCCCATCCTCTCTCTCTCTCTCTCTCTCTCTCTCTCTCTCTCTCTCTCTCTCTCTCTCTCTCTCTCTCATGAAGCCAAGCTGTGACCCAGGTGCCCAGTGTGAGTGGTCTTCAGCTGGCCACTTACCACAACTAAAGACCTCATCACACTGTCCCTGCCCAATGATTCATGCCAGATGAAGCACAAGGCCTGTGGTGTCCCTGGTGTCCTGTGACCTTCAACTTGCCACTTTCCACTTCTCCAGACGTCGGCTTTTCCTCCTCCCTTTGGGACCTGTTTCGCCTGTGGACATCCTCGATATGTGTAAAGTGCCTGTGACTTGTGCGTGTGTGTCCTGGGCGAGTGTGTGAGTCTGCTGAAAAGTCTGGCTAATTAGCACGTCACGTCTGCTGTGCCTCTTCAACCCGCTTTCTTTTCTCACTGTGTTCATCTTCCATGATATCCACCAAAAACTGTATTTTGTCAGCCTCCTTCGAGCAGACCAGGATGTGCGGAGCCAGGACAAATTTAATCACAGTGGCGCCACCCTCTACCTAATACCCTTCCTAACCCCCCCCCCTTCCCCCTACACACACCCCCCCTTGATAACCCTCCCCCACTACCCAGTCGTTCTCCTTTTCCTCTTATCTGAAGTCTCACTGGTTCAGCAGCAGGGATGCCTCGTTCGTAGTTTGAAACGTTTCTCACATGAGTTGACAGTTATGTCTTCCTCTTCCCCTCCCTCACATCCCACCAATCCCCTTCCTTCCCTCACTCTCCCATCCCCTTCCTCCACCACACATTACCCCCGCATAACTCGTTTCTCTTCACCCTGCCCATACCTTCATAACCATGTGTCATCACCAGCAGCAGTGATGCGCTATGTGACGGAGTTTGCCCAAAAGGCATCACAACATATCCCAAGCAGCTGACAACTGAAGTCCCACTATCGTTGATCCCAACAAAAAGACAGATATTTGAAACAAATGTTACGTTCATGACATTATCCACAGACTTCAATTCAATGCACAATGGGCTGATTATGCCAAACCGAACTGGTCTCTTGGCCGCAGCGACAATGTCCTCCATCCCCATCAGCCTCCGCTGCCCAGTTAACCCCCCCCCCCCCCTACACACACACACACACACACACACACACACACACACACACACACACACACACACGACAAAATTCATCTCTTTGTCTTTTGAAACTTTCGTCGCTAAAATGATCAGCAAAAGCATTGAATATGTCGCTAGTTGTTGTAATTGTAGGCAGAGAGTTGTCTTTTGCCATCCCGGCCTCTGGTTTGCTACACGGTAAAGTTCTTTACAAGAAGTCCTGACTACGATTTTGTTACGAACATAATACAAAATCATGCAGAATCAGGACTTTGCCGTGTCACGGTAACAGTTAGAAATCTGTGTGTGAACGAAAAGATTCGACTTCCTTCCCATTGATGAGCTGTACTTAATCAGGGTGCTGGTGAACTGTGGCATCCTGAAGCTCATCATCCTCACAGTCCTCTACTCTACCATTCTTGTGCAGGGAAACCATGAATTCAAAAACCACTAATCTCGGTGATTCGCACAATCTTCTCAACGACCCGCCAAGACTCACAGCCTTACCTGGGACAAGGCAGTATGCGAAAACCTATTTGCCCTTCCCTACCCTCTCTAAAGAGGCTTCCTTCTGGTGGCCTTTCCGTCCAGGACATCCCGTCTCCCCATGGAACACATCGCCTCCCCAGTTTGCATTTGCTGGCCAGCCTAATCATCGTCCCACTACCCAGTTCCGATGCTTCTCCGTCCCAAGTCACACCTTCACCAACCACGAACTCTGTCTCTAAAGTTCCGCCACAGATGCCCGTGGGAAACATGCAGATAGATTTCATTCTATCACACACCGGAAAAGCATGTGGGCATCAGGCGAAAATGGTCTTTCCCATCAAAGCGCTACACTAAGACGTTGATATAAAGGGAAGAGAAAAAACCAAGGGAGCACGTTCGCAATGGAAGAGCGAGCGAGCGCGAGCGAACCAGAGAGAGAGAGAGAGAGAGAGACTATTGCACCCCTCCTCATCACTTTTCATGTGCACACACACACACACACACACACACACACACACACACACACACACACACACACACACACAGTTTCAGTTTCATCAAGGAGGCGTCACTGCGTGCGGACTAGTCCATATACGCTACACCACATCTGCTAAGTTTTGAGACCACACTACGCATGATTTGAAGCTGATGATAAATGAATTAACAACAAAGATGAGACAATTGAAGAAGAGGGTCTTGTGGCTACGACTCCGCGGAAGTCTGACCTACGCATTAGCCCAACGCGCTGGTCAGACCTTGAGTGCCTACCTACCATTTTTTATGTGTACACACACTCGCACACACTACAAAATTCATTTCCTCGTCTTTTCCAAACTTTCGTCACTAAGTGATCAGCAAAAGCATCGAATAGGTCGTCAGTCGTTGTGACTTTAGGTGGGGACTTGTCCTTTTACCATCTCAGCCTCCAGTTTGTCACACAGTAAAGTTCTTTACAAGAAGTCCTGATTACGATTTTGTTCTAAACAGAACATGTTTATCATGCAAAAGCAGGACGTCGCCGTATCACGGTAACAATTAAAAGTCTGTGTGCGAACGAAAAGCTTCCACCACTGACGTCCAGCTTACGCCAAGGTGGCATAAAAATGCGGGGGGGGGGGGGGGGGGGGGGGGGGGGGAGGCAGGCTGCAGAAGATCGATCAGTAATGGTACCAGCGGTTAGAGGTACATTATTATTCCATCAGCTGACGGAGTCCACGGTTGTAGCTGCAAACTACGTCCTGGCGATCTAAGTACAGTGACCGGATGTCCTCTCTGAAGGATGCCTAATCCATTTTCTTCAGGTTACGTCCTGCACTCGGTGCCAGTCCGGTGGGCGGACGATGACCTTGCTCCCCCAAACTACCGTGCCGGAGGTGCCAGAGGGATAGGGTGGGCCTGACGAATGCAGGGCCGTGGACAGACACCGTAACCCCTCTGACCTCAGGCCATGGACCGCCCCCTCTTTTACCAGAGGCGTGTATAATAGCCGGGCGCCAGATTCCTTCCCCTTGGCTGGCTTGGGTGCTGCTCTGACTCCCCCCCCCCCCCCCCCCTCCCCAATAAACCCAGAAGGAATAAAGCAGTGAAGCAGACAGCAGCAAACCAGGCTCCTATCCATCAGTCTGCCTGCCTCTACCTCCCCATTCCCTCACTACTGCTAATCTAAGACCAGAAGAGGAGATGATGATGTTTATATTGGTCTAACTAAAGTGTCAGGTAAACGAAAGACAAAATACTCCATCTTAAGCCAGAGAAAGGTCAGTGGGCTGGAGGATCTCTGACATTCTTCTGCCAAGATACGGCATTTCCTCCCCCTCTCCGCCAGACAGAGAATAATGGCAGACATCGTAAACAGCCCACAAAAAAAATTGGAAGATTTGTTCAATAAAAACAAACGTGAAAGAAAATTACTGTTCCACCGAACGAAAGTGACAAACAAATTACAATACAAAATACCAATATGAGCACCCTAAGAAATAAAGAGACCTGAATTGACTCCTGGCACAGGTTTACAAGCGAACCGCAACCGGGTTTCTGTTCAGACATTATGTAGCACTTATTCATTCCTAGAATAAATACGAGGATCAGTGATGGAGTTGCTTCTGCTCTTAAACAAATCCCTAAACTTTGCAGGAAGTGTTTGGGATGTGAAACTACCCACCAAATCCCTCAATATCTTTTTCAGCCCCTTTTACAGTTTTTTTTTTTGTTTTTTGTTGTGTTGTTTTTTTTTTTTGGGGGGGGAACGGGGAAGGGGGAGGGGGGAGCTTTACCCGCATTTACAGATCTGCAGGACAGTATTTAAGTATCTTATTCCACTCACATTTACAAAATTCAAATAAATTTAATCTGACATTACATTTCATACAGTTTTGATTCTGGCAGACACTGTTAAGTTTGATAAGAGCCTCTTAGAATCTGCAATGGGACTGTGAAAACATAACAAAATCGACCTTACAGAACTCTCTTTTTTTAAGTAGAAATCAGCGAGATGTTCTATGATTCACTCATTTAGGTAAGACTTCTAAGGACCCACAAAAATAAATCTTGTTTTTAACCCTTAACCCCACGCATTTGATCCCTCCCTCGCCCTCCTTCCTCCGCCCTCCCCCCTGCCACGCATCCCTCTTCGTCCTTTTCTATTACCTGATTCATTTATATCAAATCAGGGCGGCAATGTAAACAGACAACCTGAGAGATTTATTATCTCCCACAGCTGCCTGTCGTGTGGTGTCTGTCGGCTGCACCAACGGACTTAAAAATTGGCTGATATCTCTAGCACTTAGCCAGACCCCGAAGGTTTAACACTAAGCCTGACCCCGAAGGTGTAACACTTAGCCAGACCCCGAAGGTTTAACACTAAGCCAGACCCCGAAGGTTTAACACTAAGCCAGACCCCGAAGATTTTTAGTGGAGAAGTTCGATTCTTCCGGGGCCTGGCAGTGAGGTATTTCAGTGTGAACAGTCCTCTATGGGATTTGGGCTGGTGTGAGATATTTCAGTGTGAAAAGTCCTCTATGGGATTTGGGTTGGTGTGAGGTATTTCAGTGTGAAAAGTCCTGTATGGGATTTGGGCTGATGTGAGGTATTTCAGTTTGAACAGTCCTGTATGGGATTTGGGCTGGTGTGAGGTATTTCAGTTTGAACAGTCCTGTATGGGATTTGGGCTGGTGTGAGGTATTTCAGTTTGAACAGTCCTGTATGGGATTTAGGCTGGTGTGAGGTATTTCAGTGTGAACAATCTTGTATGGGATTTGGGCTGGTGTGTGAGGTATTTCAGTTTGAACAGTCCTGTATGGGATTTGGGCTGGTGTGAGGTATTTCAGTGTGAACAATCTTGTATGGGATTGGGCTGGTGTGAGGCATTTCAATGTGAACAGTCCTGTATGGAATTTGGGCTGGTGTGCGGTATTTCAGTGTGAACAGTCCTCTGTGGGATTTGGGCTGGTGGTGGGGGATTTCAGTGTGAACAAGTCTTGTGGGGGATTTCAGTGTGAACAGTCCTCAATGGGATTTCGGCTGGTTGGGGGGGGGGGGGGGGGGGGGGGGGGGGGGGTTTCAGTGTGAACAGTCGGCAGGGGGTTTCAGTGTGAACAGTCCTCTATAGGATTTTGGCGAGGAGGGGGGAAAGGGGGGGGGGGGGGGGGGGGGGGGGGTTCAGTGTCAACAGTCCTGTGTAATACATCCATCACACCTGGCCTAACGATGCCGGGAGATGGTGGATTGTGCTCTCTGTCTTGGTCCTGCTAAACAATGGGAGCGTCACTTTCTGGGGCTTTACACCAGGTTACGGCCGTCGACCTCGGCTTCCTTGGCCCCGAACTAGCGAGTAATATGGAGCTGGCAGTGACGTGGGGAGGGGAGGAGAGAGGGTACTGACCACGTGCATACTACACTAAAGCTAAATCATGGTACCCATGTCCCCAAAAGCCAAGTTTCTTGCGAAGAGGGACTCATTCAAAACCAAACGATATTCTCTCCTGACAGATGACCAGACCAAATCCCCTCACAGCCACCGACTTAAATGGTGCAATAACTGATAACGTTTTGTGTGATGTAGTGGCCTCCCCCCCCCCCCCCCCCCCCCCCCCATTCTTTTATTGCAGCAACAGAAAGGTGGTACCTCTTTTGGAACAAGAAATGAAATAGTACTGTTATAAAAAAAAAAAAAAAGACAAGCACTCACTTAGAGATTGTATGAAATAACAGAACTGAAAACCACTTACAACATTTTGATGAGCAAAAAGGGAAAAAAAAAAAAAAGTATTCAGACAGTACAGAAAGCCATATTAGAATATTGGGAGAAGTACACACAGGAAGCAGAGTATAACACATGTTTAGGTGCTATGTTTAATCAGGTGAAAAAGATGACACAGCTGTACGTTCTCTCAGGTCCCAACATTACTCCAGGTGACTCAGTGCTGTCTACTGATGCCAGCAAGGTGGAGTCCTTCACCAGTGCCTATGGGGAGATGAGCAGTGAAGAGAACCTCCCGGATGCGTCTGTTTCTATAGAAACACATGGGGAAAGAAAGAAAAAATGCCTTCAGAATCCACCCCCCCCCACCCCTTCCTCTCCCCTCTCCTCTCCAAGCTGACAACAGCCATGCCCGCAACCACCCCCATCATTCGTGAGAAGATAGCGAGGGCCCTGGCCCTCTGGTCAAAAAGTCGAGCTATCTGCTGCCGAGGGGACAGACAAGGTATGCCACCGACGGTTGAGGTAGCGCTCTTTCTCGGCTGTGCTGGGAACAAGGGGGAGGTGATTTCAAATTCCTGCAAATACGTCGTTGTCACTCCTATCTCCCCAGAGAAGGCAATCTCCGCGGAGGGCAAGGAAGGTGGAGTACTCTCTCCTTTACATCCCGCTATGGTGAAATACGTGACAGAATCTTCAAAATCAGATTCGAATGTTCTAACACAAAACACCATATTTTAGCATTCTGCTTGACAAGGTTTTGAACTAGCGAGGGATGACGTTGCACCTAGTTTCACGTATATATCATCAAGCAGTCCATGCACAGAGCTATGCAACGTCATATCGAGCTTACCTCTTGTCACCAGTTTGACACTGTTTCAGCACTTATGTACCGCCATCTTTTTTTTCCTTTTAGTATAAATAATAACGTGGCGTGCAGCAGCAGCGGCAGTGATGGCGGCACAGCGGAAACAGCAGCAGCAGCAGCAGCAGCAGCAGCAGCAGCAGCAGTAGTAGTAGTAGTAGTAGTCGCAGTAGGGATGGTGACAGAAATAGCTGTTATAATATCAGCAGCAGCAGCAGTAGCAGTAAAAGTAGTAGTTGTTGTGATGACAGTGGCAGCAGTATCATCATCAGCAACAGCAGCAGCAGCAG
>JADBJO010003957.1:134855-137355 GCA_016801955.1 Conus betulinus | reverse complement strand
GCTACAGCTGCACTACTTTTAATCTTGTAGTCTGACGAGTGGATTGTAAGAAGTCAACCCCTGAAATGGGCACTAGTTGCCTGTTCCGGCTATGATATTTGCCAGTGTGACCTTTTGATTTATCTTTGTTGCATAGTTCTATTCGTGAACGGCATTTCACGCCTCTTTTTAAAAAAAAAAAAAGCTGTTGGCCATACACTAAGCAGTTTGGTGCAGTAATCAGGGTGTAGTTTTGTCTGTCTTGTGGGTATTTATTTCAAATTAATGCATTGTAAATTGTTGCAGATTCTGTGCCTATTCCTGTGTGTTTGTATCTATGACCATCTTTCTCTGTCATACACTGACTGCCTCTATGAACTTTTTTTTCCGTCAAATGTTAGGGTATGTTGATTGATACGAATAGATTGCAATAAATACGTGACTGAAATAAGCTTTTGAACCAGAGGGAAGAGGGGGGGTAGGGGTTGATGTACAAGGAAAAACTGGTGTAATGAAACAAACAAACTTACGATGTCTACAATGCCAACATCAAAGCTTCCGCCAACATCAAAGCTTCCGCCAACTTCAAATTGTCCGCTACAAAGTCACCACGGGCTTCTTCATCACACCACAAATAAATCTATATAGTACGAAGATAAAAATGTTTTTGGTTGGTTCCGGTTTGATACCTTGTAAAACGTTTTATCATTGGTGAACAATCTCCGTGCCATTTTCATGGGATCTGGTTTGATAAAGCGTGTAACACCTGACTGGTTGACATCTCTGAGTTATTTCACTGGCTCTGGTTTAATTCGCTGTGAAACGTTTCCTGAGAGGTTGACTCTGTGTCATTTTCACTGGCCCTGGTGCATCGTGAAACGTTTCTAATTGGTAGACACTCTTTGCGCTATTTTCACAACATTGTAACACGTCTTCCTTGTGGATAAACGTCTTCATTGTGTCTGGTTCGGTTCATTATGAAATGTTCTCTGATTAGTTGGCACCCTCCCTGGGTTGATGCATTGTGAATCTTTTGAGGAGTGATAGATACTCCTTGTCCATTTTCACTGGTTCTAGTTTGGTAGATTGTGTAAAATGTCTTGTAATGGTTGACACTCTCATTGCCTTTATTTACTTGCTCTGGCTTGATACATTGTAACAAATATGTCTGTTCACTGATGGACACTCTCCACGCCATGTTTACTGCCTCTGGCTTCACAAAGCTTTAAAACGTCTTTTCATTGGTGGACATTCTTTGCGCCATTTTCACCGTGTCCGACATGAAACACTCTGAAACGTCTCATGAGTGGTAGATACCTGCAGATATCTACCTGTGGCTTCCGTGGTCGGTTCGCATATGGGCACGACCAGGTGCGCGCTCTTCGCCATTTCCATTTATCGCCTTGACAAATGTGCGAACGAGACACGTTTGATAAGATGTTCTTCAATCCTCTTCCTGCTCCACCTCTTTACCCCTCTCTGTCTTAAACCTTCGTACCTTCCTGCTCTTTTTCATACACACAAACACACACGCACGCACACACACACACACACACACACACACACACGTGCGCGCACGCGCGCACGCGCACGCACGCACACACGCACACACGCACGCACGCACGCACACAAGTGTGTTCGCCGCGCTACAACCTACACACGAACAGAGTTCTCTCTCTCTCTCTCTCTCTCTCTCTCTCTCTCTCACACACACACACACACACACACACACACACACACACACACACACACACACACACACACACACACACACACATGTATATACCTACCTACACTCTACCCCAATCAGCCCCGAACGAGAAGAGGCGAGGAGAGCGGGTGCTGGTGGTGTGGGAGCGAGGGGGGAGGGGGGCTTTGGCGTTTCCCCGTCCCCCACCCCACCTTATCCTTCCCCCCTGGCTGGAACAACATGCATTTTGACAAGTTACTCCCCTTTCCCCACTGCGGAAGGACCCCAGACCCCTTTTCGGACCCCCCCCCCCCCCCCCTCCCTCCTCCCGTCCCCCACTCTTATTCAACTGATCCGACCCTTTCAACCTCACCCATGAATCCTCGCGGATCTTACAGTCTGATTCCTGGAAGGAGACCGTGAAGACAGCATTAAAAGGAGAATCAATAATCCTTCGGGTGCAAATGAGGAAAAGGCAACTCTTCAAATTCAAAGATCTTGCGTTTCACCTGAAAAAAAAAAAAAAAACAGTCATCATCAGCGTTGATATGAGATTTCCACATTCACATTCATGTGGAGGAGGTTTAATGTAAACAGGCAAGGAATTAAATTGGTGTGACGTGCGTCCGTGAAAGCGGAGAAGTTACAGGACAAATAAATCATTGTCCAGGGGGTATTCGGAATGCAGATAGAGTTAGAAATTCACCTCCCGGTGCCCACTCCACTCCTCCGATTGGCGTCATCTCGACGTGTTGTCAGGTTGGTTGGTTGGTTTTCTGAAATGAAATGAAGGGGCGTTGACACGGACAGATAGAGTGTTCGTAGAGAGTC